>PNEQ01012375.1:0-31844 GCA_003012365.1 Medauroidea extradentata
GAAATTGTAATTTTTTTTATACTCTTCTTCATAAATGTAACAGAATTTTAATCAAAACTTAACAAAGTTACACTAAACAAATTAATGCAACAATAAGGAAGCAACTATTGCTAGTGAGTTTCGTATTTAATTTATATGCTAAAGCATTGCTTTCAGAAAGAACATAATATAAGTATAAATAATGTAGTCTAGTTTGACTTCGAAAATTAATCTGTTAAAGAAAGAATCCAAAATTATGATCGGAGCATTTAATACTTTCAAAAGTGAAATTATTCTGTTAATATATATTGTTAACTGTCATTCATCGGCTAATAAAATCATACACACTTTAGAACTAATACATGATGAAGATAAACACTTGTATTCGTCATGGAGTCCTTGTATAGTATAGAACGAAGTATCTTACAAACAATATAATTTCTAGTTTTTTTTCTGGTCGACGGGGCTTCTACAATAATGCACTGTAATATTTATATTTTGGTGAAATACGATATAAAATTTGTTAAATTAGGGCTGGAAAATGGAGGGCTAAAATGCAAGCCAGCGTTGTTGAGGGTCGGTTGGTAAAGGGGAGAGGCTTGGCGGACTACACCTACACGTGCGTCCGTGCAATACCTTGTATCTGCGACGCGCTTAGTGTTTGCGCATGCGCAGACTTACATTCGCTAGAAGAGGGGCAAGGGGAAGTGGAAAGGTCGGCCGTACCCGAACCATGGTTACGGAAACAACCGAAGCTGGCTTCATCGTGTAAGTACCTAGACATAAGTGCCGTCCCATACCTGGTTGCCTCGAGGCACTCTGCCTCCGCTCGCCGTCCAGCTATGTATTGCAGATCTTCTCGTGGCCGACGCGACACCCGTATCTATTTGTCTTTATTCTGGTAAGCCTTTTGTTTGATTACCGTATTTACTCGTGTATAGCATGCACTTTTTTATTCCAAAACAACTGATAAAAATTCAGGGGTGCGTACTATACTCAGAAAATAGAAAAAAAATTCGTGAAAGAAAGGTCAGCGGTCTGTTGGGTTTTGGCAAGGGGAAGGGGGTGGGTGAGAAGGCGAAGTTAAAGCCGTAAATTGACGGGTGTCAAGAGTAGGAAGCAGAGGAAAAAAAGGCAGGCGGTCGTACGTTATTGGGGGGGGGGGGGCAGAAGAAGTCGAAGTTATAGTGGTAAACTGACGGATGTCAAAGAGAGAGAACGTTCTCAAGGCCAGGTTCCTCCATCATTACTCCTCTTCCTTTTCTCCCCCTTTCCTCCCTTGTCTTGCTCTGTAGTAACCGGCGTCGTCACTGCTAAATCCCTAAAAGTTAATTTTGACGTCTCATAATAAGCCCACGGTGAAGAAAGAAAGAAAAAGGCGTCATTGTTCTCAGCTTTTTCCCCCTTCCCCCATCACACACCCGGGGAAAGATATTTGACTATTTGACGGCTTGTGACTAGCTATCTTTTCATGGGAAAGGAAGAAGAAAAAAAGAGCGTCATTCTTTTTTTTCCTTCCCCCGCCCCCTCAAACACACCAGGAGAGATAAAAAAAGCTGCTGTCACAGCATGTTATCTTAGGGATGAGGGTATCTCAATGGCTTAGTGGAAGAGGGGGGGGGACATGCCGGAAGCGGCAGGCACAGCAGAGCAAGGCACACACGTGCGAGGCGAGGGCTGGCAGACAACAAGCGACCTTGGCAGAGACAAGCCACCCCACCCCTCCTGGCTCGTCCCCACCCTCTCTCCCTTCACACTCTTAACCAGTGTGAATGTTATCTTTCCTCTCTCTTTTATATGTTGCCAGCTATGTTTCCTTTCTTCCCCCTTCCTTCCTTGACCACTCCATCTTAGCGTCCCTCGTGCTGTTTCACCGTACGCTCAGCTCATCCTCCCGTGTTTTTTTACATACTTGCCAGGCACTAAAAATTTTTTTTCCCTGCAACTTGTTGCAAAAATCGTGGTGCGCACTATACACGAGTGTATACTGTATTTATCTCTCCTTTCTTTGCGCGTTTAGTTTGTTCCCTTAGTGTCCGTCTCATTTCTGTTATGTTGTGTCGTTTCGGCCGCGAGGGGTTCGACGTCCCATGAAACCTTTTAGTGTACTAAGTATTTTTGCTTGGTTAAACAAATTTGGTCTATGCTAAGCAATTTGGATTGCCATTTGCTATACTTCGTAACACCGTGTAATTTATGGTTAATAAACACCCCTTTTGATTGAACTTTGCACGAGTTTACTTTAGTATTTGTTAGCGACTATGTTACCCAGTCCCAGTGTGAGCTGTAATGTTACCTTGTGGATTGTGTGGTATGGGTGATAAAAAGTGTATGCCTTGGCGTGAGATCATTTGCTCACCCTAGATTCACAGCCGTTTGTTGTGTACAATTGTGTATGTGAGATTCGGGCACACAATATACTGTAAGAGACTACCAAAAAAAATTGTCCCCTTACATTACTTTTTTTATGGCTTTGAAAAATGACAATTTTAATTTCTCCAGAGGGAGAGATATTTGTTTTTCTATGAAGGCTGTCTTTTATCCAGGTAACTTTCGAAGCTGTTTATTCTTCTACATGTAGAGTCTAAGTACCCAAAATGTTAAGATGTATAAATGAAACTCTGGGGAAGGTGTTTAGGGTAAAGTAGTTTAAACAGTCACCAGAATGCTGAAATCGTGTGGCTACAACTTGAAAAAATAAAACTGTTTTTACAATATAAATGAAGAGAGTGAAAGTATCTTATTTAATTGTTTCAATTACACTAAAAACTCCACAATAAGTGACATTTTTAAAAAGTTACAGTTCTTTACACAAACCTCTAAATAGCTGTGAAATTTACTTGTAGTGTGTATGAAAAATGGCTGCAATCAGCCACTTGATGCAGATAAAATTCTAAATTAATATTTTGTTTACGCACAGATTAACATACAATAATTTTTCAATCAAAATAAAACATTGCACAATAACTACTTTTTCTGTCAATTTCACATGGAATGATCCACTTACGAGGGTACTTAATGTCCCACCAAGGCTGCATTCCTATTTTACTGACAGCAGCTGAAATCACAGCTGTTCTTTTACTTATTAAAACTTAAGGATTGGGATTAGATGGCTGCTGGGTTTGAGGCTATACTGACAGCTGACGTGCAGAAGCTGAGGCAAGTCAGTAGACAGTGCAAGATGGCAGGGCCATGTGATGAAAAACAGCTGATAATTTAACCCTCTCTCTCTCTCTCTCTCTCTCTCTCTCTCTCTCTCTCTCTATATATATATATATATATATATATACACACACGCACACAACACACACACACAACACACACACACACACATAAAATGAAGTGCCCCACTCACTCATCAATGCACAGCCCAAACAGCTGGACCTAGAAACGTTAAATTTTCTGCGTTGCTTCCCCTCATGGCGAAGCACTTACTAAGGAAAAATTTTTCAAAAATTGAAAATTAAAGGAGTAAAAAGGGGTGAAATGTTTTTTCGTGACATTCTCAATAACCCCCTAACTTGATGATATATTCTTAATATTGTTACTTCAAAACATTGCCTAAGCAAATGCATATCTCATAATTTTTCGATTTTTCACAATTAGGAAATTAAAGGGATGAAAAGCCACTAAATGTGTCTTCAATAAATCCTCTATTTCTCTTAAACCACTTTAGATGACCTTTGCATCATAATGGTGCTCATATAAATGTCTAAAAAGTAGTTTAAGAATTTTTCAAAATTCATCCTTGAAAGCAGATAAATTTTTTTTTCAAATAGTCATCTGTATCTCCTGAACCATTTGAGATATCAAGATGGTTTTTGCTTCTAAATTAAGCTTACATAAATATATGAAAACAGAACTTGAAATTGAAGAGGGTGGAGAGCTGGAAAATAATTTTTCTGAGATAATGAAACTAACTTGACAAGAAATTGACATGCTCTTTTCTTTAAAGTTTGTGTACGTAAATATATACAAACCAATTTAAGGTAATTCGCAAATTCAAGACATACAGGGAATATAGTAACACCATCAATTAATACATAACTAAAAGTTACTCTTTTCTACAGTACACACGGGCGAAGCTGCAACGGGACTGCTAGTATAATATATGTGAAACAGCCATTTGTGAACCACCATTAAGCAAGACATCTTTCCTGTATCCCATGTCAGTTGATGCAAAAAACATTCTGTTATCTACTGCTAAGAATTGCAGATGCCATAATTCCTACCGAGGACTGCTACTGATGAGTATCCCACTTTGATTTGTTGCTGAGATGACTGATCGATAAGAATTCTGTAGCTAAAAACATTTACTGGCCATTTATCTCAATGATCTCAGTAAAGAACATGACGAAGACATCCTGTTTTTAGTTTCACATAACAGTAGGTGTAATTTGTTATTTTTCATCCAACGTATGGTTTACTCTTCATTTTCAAACTGCTCATTAAATGCTAAATGCAAAACTCTAGGTAAGTTTCTGATGTTACAATGTTACAATATTAAAAATATATGTAAAAAAAAACTTACATAAATATTTTTAGGTTATGCTAGGTCCATTTAAAATTTGTTAATAATAATTAATTTTATTTTCAGAATTTTGATTAAGTTCGTTAGAAGTTTAACTCATCTATTTTGCTTGGTGGGTTTATATTATGTTTAGATCACAGTGGTTTATTTAGATTACTTTAAAATACACCAGTTGTAAGTTTGTGTTACTTTTATGCAAGTTACGTTTAAA
This sequence comes from Medauroidea extradentata, assembly GCA_003012365.1. NCBI lineage: Eukaryota > Metazoa > Arthropoda > Insecta > Phasmatodea > Phasmatidae > Medauroidea > Medauroidea extradentata. Next base: position 4,722 of record PNEQ01012375.1, read on the forward strand.
ATCAGTTGAGTAAAATTCTTGAAATATACTGCTAGGCCCAAGGGTAGGAAGTGTAAAAATGTACATACTTTAGTTGCCATTTCAATGTAAAATTAGATGAAACTTTAGCTATTTGTTTTGAAGTTGTGTTTACATTAAATTTTGTTGTTTGCAGGATAAAAATATGTATGTTAGTGGTTGCAATCAACATTTTGAGTATCATATGTAAATAAGTAATAAAGACATGTATTAGGCTTATGTAAGAATTTCGGTTGTAAATAATTTGTTGTGAAAGCGAAGTTCCAAAGAGTGCATGTTGCCAATGTTCTTCACCACCCCTCACCGTCCCCGTCCCCCCAACATCAGAACATGTTACACCACAGGGGTGTAGACAATGCAGCCAACCCTATCTTCTGTGTTGCAAGGCAGTGTCGCCAATGTCAGGCACCTGTCTGCAAGCACATTTGTCTTGCCTCCCTAAGCAAAGAAGGAAGATGGGAAACTGCTTCAAGTAAAGACTACATAAACCCTCCCAAGAGAGAGACAGTAGGGGCAGCCAATCAGGAACCATGTTGTAGAGAAGGTAAAGATTCATTTGTAATTAACATTTCAGAGTTTATATACATACATATGAAATTGTTAATAACAAATGTAATAGTGGTAACATATTTTGTAATATTTTGATGAATGAAAATTAAAATAAGAATAAACTAGCTGCAAAAGTGGCTGGGACAGCTAGGGACTCAATGCAAGAAGGCGTGGCACTGATTACGATACAACCCACAGGATTGGCTATCAGATTTTGAAGTGATGTCCCAAGTGACCTGCCGAAAGTGTGTGTCTGAAAAGGTTCTTCGTTCCCAAAACCTCCTAGCGAAGCAGATATAGCGTTCACGAGGTCGCTTGCGAAAGGAACATATCTGTGATATTTAATTAAATACTCCGTCCAGCGACGCAGTGAGTGGCAGGCGTTATATTCACAAGCAAAAAGAGATTGTTTGCAATTTTAAATAGAAAGTTGGTTCAATGATGTTGGGAGAGGCATGCATACTGCCGTGAAGTCACAGAGGGCAACGCTCATTTAAATAAGAACTCTTCGCAGGAACAACAGAGTATATAGGACGTGATCCATGCATGAGAGCACAAATTGGTTTTCCAGCCAATTCAGAACACTTGGACAGCACAATATAATTGTAACGTCACATTATTTGTCTAAAAGTGACGTGAGTTGCGTCTCCTTGTATAGACGCCAACACAACTCCTGGCAGCTTACCGTGAAGTCTTTATATACTTTTTTATTTATTCATTCTATTGAACCATTTCATAAAATAGCGTTGACAACTAAGTGACTCGAGCGCGTGCCAGAACTGTATGAAAAATTTGGCATAGACTAGAACTGTGACCTTAAGATAGAGGAGCTGTGCGCAAATGAGCGACGTGACCGGAGCATGTCAGAGTTGCTCTATCTGGAAGACTGACTAAACACAAAACTTCACGACACCTGATGCAGCATCCATGTGGTCTTACTATAGATCAGGTATGCAGCAGGGTGAATGTTTCAGCAGTCAGCCACACCTTAAAGGAGAGCAGCACTAGAAGAATGTAATATCATTGCATGCGACACACCTGTGGTTAGTTTTCTCTTGCAGCAATCGATATAAATGAGGCAATGGCTGGCCATCACAAATAAGGCAGAAATGCATTTTCAGTATGTGCTCTGAGCAGGTAAGCATGCAAGCGTAGGGATCACGGTATTGAGGGAATATTTGATAGTATACAGGTACTTTTATCTGGATAAATGTCTTCTAGTAGAAGAAATTATTGTGAAGTAAGCAAGCCGATGTCGAGCAGCTTCAGAGTGGCACTTTCAGGTCAATCAGATGTTAGTCTTAGGAGTGTAGTTAAACAAAACACACAGTTGATAGATGTTGATGTTTAGCTATTTGCTGAAAGAAATGACACATGATAGGTGAACTACAACAAGAAATTGGGATACTAGACACGAAAGTAGGAGTGAGAATTCACAACAAGGAGGAACAGCTGACAGGTAAAACCGATTCGCTTACAACGAGGGTAGACACGCTTGAGGTAGTGACTGTGCCGAAATTCTTAGAGTGCCAATGTGAATTACATGTCAGCACGGAAAGCAATATACAAGAAAAGCAACAGAAGTTTCACGAAAGCGTAGAAGATCATACCAAAAGTGTTGAGCAACTTGTGCGAGTGATAGGTGAGTCGAGGATGCTGCAGAGTGCCAAAAACACAAATGACTCTAAAGCTGAGTGGCTCAAAAAGAGGGCTAACAGTTCGAGCAACAGAGTAATTTCGGTTGAAAAAGCACAGGAAGAGGCGAAAGCACGGGTGATACACACTGCGCCACAACTGACAGTGTTATGCAGTAGCACAGCCGGATGTCTGGCATTTAATGAGATCATTTAGCAGGTAGATAAAGCATGTGCGACCTGCTCACTTCATAAGGTGCATGGATAAATTTGTGAATAATTTCCAGCACAGCATGGTCATTAGGTTAAAACTATTCCTTAGCTGAACGACAGGTCCTGCCACACAACTGGGCACAAACAGGCCTTAAAGCTGTCAAACTCTACAAAATAGTGACAAAAGTGACTTAATAAAGTTACTAAAAAGTTTCTGATAAAGCGACTAAAAGTGAACTTATAAAATTTACAGCAGTACTGTCATAACTAAAAAGAGAGAGAGACACCGCCTACCTGCACATTACGAGGCTCAGAAGAGACAGAGTTACAAGGATGATGTAGAAGTAAATAACAAATGCTGCATTGTCACAATGAACCAATGTGAATAGTTCCAGAAGAAAAATTTATTTCACTGTACATTACAACTAATTTGAAGTGTGTAGTATGTTAGCTGGCAAAATTAAAAACGTGCTGTTACAAACTGTCAGTCTGGATTAACTTAAGAGAACCAGTATTATAGCAAATATATATTAAGTGAAGATAAATTACAGCATAATCATAATTGCCTGAATGTAGCTAATATATCATTTCCTGAAATAATAAAAAGTAAACAATGACACACTGATACTAAGCATTGTACAGAGACTAAACATTTTTAATTCAAAGTGGAACAATTACATTCTACAAAACAAAAGTGCCAATTCTTAACAAATCTTTGGTTTCTTTTTGAGAAATAAATTTTTTTACAGATATATTTTTTGTGTGCTGAGCAGCGTTGTTTCTTTTCATTTTCTTCCTTCCTTATACTTAACACACTTCGCAGCATTGACACAATTTCTATAGTGTTTTTCTGTACAACAGCTTTTTCCAGTCTTTTAGACCATCATTTCTCGTCTTTTTGTTTTACACAGCTGTTAATTGTAATTTAATTTTCTTAAATCACACTCTTTCTCTTTTCTTCGTCACCAGTTCTATTGTCTCAGACTGCTTTTTGTTTTGCTGCCTCTTGTAATTCTTTCCAAGTAAGCCTGATACCTTGCGTGGGTAACGTATGTCCAAGTTGTTAGCTCTTTAATAACAGGAACTAGCTGTAGTTTCATTGCAAACAATCTCATTGCAATCTTCGCTTTACAGGTATCATTTAAATGTCTTGACAGACGTACATTGTTTCATACATCAATGAACAGATGTACTCTGGAATCAAGTTTATTGGCAGAGCAATGTTTAGGACCACCACTCTTCACCAACAGCAACATATTTTCTTCTTCACAAAATAAAAAAGAAAACCTGTTTTCCAAGAGAAACCAATTCAAAACTTGAAAAAGGTGAGCAACTTTCGAGGCCTACACGTCACGTCACAGAATTGGGACTCCTATGACAACTGTTGTGCGATGTTTATGTTGCAGTGGTATACGAGAAACTTACACACCACATCTACCAGGAGCGCTATATTGTATATGACAAGACTATATTCGCGGATAGTCTAAGAGAAGATATGAATCTTAGACAACGTGAAGTCGCTACTAACGTGCCACCTGGCCAAACACCTGTCACAGTACATCCAAATGAAGTAGTGTTAGCATAGGTGACGAGCACGGATATTTCACTTTGGTAACAGTGCAATTTGAAATTCACGGTGGCTGAGGGAACCAAGCTCAGGACCAGAGCGAGCGACAAACCCACGACACCAGAGGAGAAAGTGAACGGAAAAATATAGGTAAGAACGAACTGAAGAAAAGCCAAAAATTCTGGAAGAGATTGAGCTGGGCTCAGCCAGAGTTGATGTATGTCTGCCCTTATTGTGTGGCATCCCCCCCCTTGACTTCTGGTATCGGAGCGTAGTTGAACGATTAGCTGTGACTTGGCCTCGTGTGACGTCGTTCTCTGACGTAGCCCGCCCCTCCTCTCTAGACCTTCGGCTGTCTTCGGCGGACGTCGTGCCTCCCCTCCCCGCCTCCCTTCTCTCTCCCTCCTTCCCGGCGTGAGCCGGTCCCTTGCGGCGGAGAGGAGTTCAGTTAGTAGTGAGCTCTCATGTGGGTTACCTGTGCTTGCTTGCGCCCGCGGCTGCACTTCCTCGTTGACTGGTAAGTGTTGTTTTCTGTTCGCGTTTGCTTAATTTACATTTCTTTCGTTACCAGTCTTTCCCTACACTGTCCTCGGGGATGTGTCGTCGCGGTCTGGAGGCAAGTACGGGGCGTGCGATAGGCTCGTGCCCAGTTGCTTAATTTGTGCCTGTTAATTGCAGCATTGACCATTTCTGTTAGTGTATTGGTGTTTTTGATGTCTGTGAGGCTTTTTCTTGTCACTTTTGTATTACTGGTATAACCGCGATTGACTTCGGATTTTGTACTGATTAAGCCTGGTATTGGCTATGTTTACTTATGTACCCGGATTATTTCTGACAATATATTTTGTGCATTTTATCGGGACTGTCAGTTTAATTGCCGTAGCGAGTTGAACCCTTCCCCAGTCTTCATGTTGTGTGCGTTTGACTGCTGAATATGTGTTAAAGTCGTGCGGAGGTTAGGGTGATTGCTCAGGTGTGGGATTGTTCCCCCAGGGATTAACGGCCGTGTGTTTACACGTGTCTGTATAGAGATTACAGCACAATAGCTGCGCGACTCTGCTACGGCTGTTTGCCTGGCGAGTTGTGTTTAGTTTTTGATTTTGGTGAGCACATTCAGTGGAGCGCATTTGGACACTGAGGTTGGAGGTGTTATTATTATTATTCTTTGTTTAAGTTCATTCGCTGTTTTGCATAGGCAGTATGGGCGACGTCCCGGATTTTATTTTGCGTTTTGGGTATTTTGAGTTGCGTAATTACCTGACAGAGGCAGGTGTCCAGTTTGACCCGGCCGAGGATGTGACGCAATTACGCATGAGGGCCTTGACCTATGTGAATTCATTGCGAAATGTTGCGCGATTACAGCTGGGCGAAGGCCCTGCTACTGCGTCGCAGAGTGTCCTGACAGCGAGATTAAATTCTATTGACGTTTTGAAGGTTGTTCAGCCCGAAGCCGTTCCGGTTTTCTTGAGAGCTGTAGACGGGGTTTATGCCAGTACCGATCGCCGGGAGAGGGAGAGTTTTTTCTGACGTGTTTAGCGTCTCGTGTTGAGGGTCAGGCAGGTGGCGTCCTGTCAGAGGTGATTAGCCTGTTAGGTAATTACGAGTTGTTTAAGGGACGATTGATTGCTTGCGCGGGTTCGCGCATTGCATGGTCGGGTGTTAAGAAGAAGTTAGTGGATCGTTATCAGCGACAGGGTGAATCCGCGTCTGCATTTTTGTGCGATGTTGAGGCCTATGGGCGAGCCATGAATTTGCATTTACGCCGCCCTTTAACCAAACTTATACAGGGTATTATGGAGCATTTGACACCTGAGGCTCGTTCGCATCGCTTTGTTCGCGATGTGCCTGAATCTATGGAGGAGTTGAAATCCTTAGCTTGTGAAATCGATCGGCAGGCAGAGCTGGAAAGCGAGTACCGTCGAGTCACTAAGGAACCAGTAGAATTTCCAGTTCCGAGTTTGACTTCGTCAGTGCGCGATTTGTCGCCGGTTCCAGCTGGGGTGAAGCCTGTTTATTTCCATCCACGTCCTACGACCCAGAGTGATCAGGTCCCTGGGGCTCAGAGGCGCACTCCCTTGGCGAGCGCGCGTGGTGGCATTCGAGGTGGTAGTGGTCAGCCTTCAGCAACCGTAGCGGTTGCGACGGGCGAAAGCCTTGGTAGTAGGGGTCGTGGCGCGACTCCAGGGCGCTGCTTCAACTGTGCCGGTTTTGGACATTTTTGTGCGAATTGCCTTTCCCTGGTATATAGCGGGGACATGCGGGTGTGTTTCGGGTGTGGTCAGGTCGGACACTTGCAGGCCAATTGTCCGGGAAACGGAAGCCTGCCGGCTCTATGAGCGCCGAAGAGGTGCGGCAGAGTGAGTTCAGTGTGGCGCGGCGTGATTGTTTCGTTTTGTTGGAGTTGTATGGTTTGGAGCGAGCAGGCCTGGTTGATACAGGCGCATCACATTCATTCATGAGGTCTGCCTGGTGGGACGTGTTGGTGAACTTACGGCCTAGTTTGTCGACCCGTTTGCGCACCGATCAAGTCATCTCGGTGTGTGTGGCCAACGGTCAGATGGTGCACTGTGAGAAGTCAGTTTCAGTGCATTTAAAGGTTAATTGTTTTGCCTGGGATCACCGTTTTTGGTTGGTTGACAACCTAGTGGCCGACATTGTTTTGGGGCTTGATTTTCTCTGTCGTACTAAGGCGGTAATCGATGTGTCGCGGGGCGTCTGACGTTTAAGTTTGCTCCGGACGTGCATTGTCCATTAATGGCTTCTGTAAGCCGGATTCCAGCTCCCCTCGGACGTGTGGTTATGATGACCGGATCTGATTCTACAGACGTTGACGCCTTGTTGCGGGAATTTGGCGATGTTATTACTACTCGCCTCGGGCGCTGTGATGTTCTGCCATACCGTTTTTCGTTGATAGATGGCGTCCCAGTGAGGGTACCTTTCTACACTTACGATCCCCCCAAGTTAGAGATTCTCAGAGAGATTGTGACCAAACTTTTGAACTCCGGGATTATCTCGCCGTCCACTTCAGACTTTGCTAGCCCCGCTTTCCTCGTCAAGAAACCAGGAGGTGGTTTTCGTCTGGTTACAGACATGGGCACTGTTAATGCTAAAATTCACTTGGATCCTTTTCCTGCACCTACCGTAGATGCCACTCTTCAACATCTAGGTAAGGCTAATGTGTTTTCCGTAATTGACCTTAATGCCAGCTTCCACCAGTGTTTGTTACATCCCGATTGTAGAAAGTACACGGCATTTCGCACTCAGTGGGCCCAATTCGAGTTCAATTGCATCCCGATGGGAGCAAAATTTGGGACCCAAGCTCTTTCGAGAGTGTTGGATCACGTGTTATCCAATCTGAAGTTCAGGTGCGTTATCAATTATATCGATGATATTATTGTGTACAGTGATAACTTGAGGCAGCATGTGGCTGATTTGCGAGCTGTGTTGTCGCGCTTGCGGGAGGCCGGGCTCACCGTTAACCCCGAGAAGGTGACATGGGCTGCGCCCTCAGTGAAATTTCTGGGGTATGTGGTGTCGGGAGGACATTTAATGATGGACCCAGATCACGTGTTGCCAGTGGTCAATTTTCGCGCCCTAAAACGGTGAAGGGGTGTCGAGATTCATTGGTCTGTTAGGGTACAACGCCCGTTTCATTCCGTGCTTTTCGGAGCTTGCTGCTCCTTTAAACCTGTTGAAGTGAAAGGATTCTGTGTTTACGTGGGGCCCGGAACAGGAGACTAGTTTTCAGAGCCTGAAGACAGCATTGGCTGCCGCCCCTGCTCTGTACTTGGCGGATTTCGATTTACGTTTTGTCTTGCACGTCGATGCCTCTGGACTAGCTTTAGGTGCCACGCTGGGACAATTAAGAGATGGCCATGTCTGCCCGGTAGCATTTGCGAGCCGCACTCTATCCGACTGGCGAGGCGGTTGAGTGCATTTGAGAAAGAGGCCCTCGCTTGTGTGTGGGGTACGGCCAAATTCGACGCCTTACTGGGAGGAGTAGAATTTGACCTGTGTACAGATAACCAGGCAGTGTCTTAGTTGCTGTCGCATTCGTCAGACTTTGGTAAGCTGGGAAGATGGGCGTTTAGGCTCTTCAGGTATCGTTTTGTAATTAAACACATTTCTGGGGGTAGCAATGTAGTCGCCGACGCGTTGTCTCGGATACAGTTTGACCCAGAGGACTATGAGAAAACCGATGCAGGTCTTGCCGAGGCAGATGGTGTTTGTATGGCCTTCACCACGTGTGAATCGTTTTATCGACGGTTAAGGGATGTGCAAGCCTCCGATCCGTTTTGCCAGGAACAGGTTGCCGCAGTGAATAATGGGGATCAGACACCCTATGTTCTCGATCAGGATTTTTTATATTACTTGGGACGCCGGGGTCAACGTAGGCGTCTGGTAGTTCCGGAGTCGTGTCAACATGAGCTGATGCGATACTATCATGATTCCCCCTTTGGGAGGCATGTTGGGCGTCAAGGTACTATCTCGAAGCTATGTGATCGCTTCTATTGGCCCTCTGTAACCTCCGATGTGCGCTCATTCGTTTGGAACTGCTTAGTGTGTCAACGAGCTAAGCCAGCTAGGAATTCGCGTGTGGGACTTTACTCAGTCGACGAGGTCACGTATTCCTGGGAAGTCCTTCATTGCGATGTCTTTGGGCCTCTGACTCGATCTGCTAAGGGACACAAGTATATTTTGGTCCTGCTGAATGTCTTCACGAACTTCGTTATACTTGTGGCTTTGCGGAGTATTCGGAGTTCGGAAATTCAACGCCATCTGTCGGAGCGTGTCTGGTCGGTGTTTGGACCCCCCGTTAGCTTGCTGACGGATAATGCGACTTACTTCACCTCTCGATCCTTTCGGGACATGTGTTTCCGTTGGGGCATCACGCGTTACACCTCGAGCCCCTATTTCCCATGTGGGAATAGGGTCGAGCGGTTTAACCGTAACCTCAAGATTTCGCTGACAGCCCTCTACCACGATAAGCAAGAGCGTTGGGACGAGAACCTAGACCTACTTAATTTGGGTTTTAATTCGACCATTCATGGGGCTACTAAGTATTCACCTGCTCGTGTGATGCAGGGATCTTCTGCACCCCCTCCTGAATGTGTGGGGAGTCCCTTCGCCGGCGGCGCCCATATCTGATGCTGCTCGAGAGCTGTTGTCATTGCGGTTCCTGGGTAACCTATACGACGCCAGGGCCAGGCTGCAGCACCAATACAACGCAGGGCGAGTGGCAGCCGACTTTCAAGTGGGAGACCGTGTGTTGTGCCGGTCCTTTGTGTTGCCGTCTGCTGCAGACCAAAGGGGCAGCAAGTTGATGCTGCGGTTCAATGGACCTTTCGAAGTGACTCGTCTTCTGGGGCCCAACACGGTCCTTTTGGCTGACCCAGCTTCGGGTAATGTGGTTCGTAAGGCGCACGTTAGCCATTTAAAGAGGGCTACTAACTAACTACTTTGTTTTTTGTTTTGTGTTCAGATGTCCGTGTTGTAGAAGCTGAGTGAAGAAGTTGTGTCGTGCCCATGCTGCCAGTCCGAAGTACGATAAGGAGTAGAGGCAGGGCTCGTCTGTGATCTTCGTCGTAGCTTCTCTTCGTGGTTTGCTGTAAAACTTCTGTGAGTCCTGACGAGACAGTTAAGATGTTTTGGTGTGAAATAATGTCCGGACATAATTTAAGTATTTGTGGATATTAAGATTTAACTTTTACATTTTTGGTATTTAAGATGAAGTTTTAGTGTGGTTTTATTAAGACATATGTGTTATTTATAAGTGTGTCATATACGGTAGCTGTTATAACAAGTATTATTCACTCTATGTTAATGATATTTTTAAGGGAATATCCCGCTGTGATTTTAGGGTTATTTTTATAAGTTGGGTGGGAGGATTATGTACAACCCTCTGAGTGCTTGCTTGTTATACAAAGGGTTCAACACGTGTTTTTGTTATATGTATACCTTGTCAGTTTTCTTGAAATAGTTTATGATCTTTGGTGGAATGTTTGCTCACATTTGTCCTTCTTTTCTTAGAGGTGGGACTTTTCTCTCCGTCCTCTCCGGCGGATTTCTCCTGTTTTTCCCACCTTCTGCGCGACGGTTCGGCCCTTATACTGATTGAAGAGAGGTTTGGTGGCTGTGGCTCGTCTCTGAGGCAGAATATAGTCGGCTTTGATACCTGACATTACCCGGACCTGCACGAACTTTACAATGTGGATTACGATTGGAAGCAGGCCGATGGAGACAAATGGGTGGGGGAGTTGAGCTGGGCTCAGCCAGAGTTGATGTATGTCTGCCCTTATTATGTGGCTTCCCCCCCCCCTTGACTTCTGGTATCGGAGCGTAGCCGAACGATTAGCTGTGACTTGGCCTCGTGTGACATCGTTCTCTGACATAGCCCACCCCTCCTCTCTAGACCTTCGGCTGTCTTCGGCGAACGTTGTGCCTCCCCTCCCCGCCTCCCTTCTCTCTCCCTCCTTCCCGGCATGAGCCGGTCCCTTGCGGCCGGAGAGGAGTTCAGTTAGTAGTGAGCTCTTGTGTGGGTTACCTGTGCTTGCTCGCGCCCGCGGCTGCACATCCTCGTTGACTGGTAAGTGTTGTTTTCTGTTCGCGTTTGCTTAATTTATATTTCTTTCGTTACCAGTCTTTCCCTACACTGTCCTCGGGGATGTGTCGTCGCGGTCGGGAGGCAAGTATGGGGCGAGCGATAGGCTCGTGCCCAGTTGCGTAATTTGTGCCTGTTAATTGCGGCATTGACCGTTTCTGTTAGTGTATTGGTGTTCTTGATGCCTGTGAGGCTTTTTCTTGTCACTTTTGTATTACTGGTATGACCGCGATTGACTTTGGATTTTGTACTGATTAAGCCTGGTATTGGCTATGTTTACTTATGTACCCGGATTATTTCTGACAATATATTTTGTGCATTTTATTGGGACTGTCAGTTTAATTGCCGTAGCGAGTTGAACCCTTCCGCAGTGTTCATGTTGTGTGCGTTTCGTGCGGAGGTTAGGGTGAGTGCTCAGGTGTGGGATTGTTACCCCAGGGATTAACGGCCGTGTGTTTACACGTGTCTGTATAGAGATTACAGCACAGGATCATGGACATGCCAGGGCACGAGGCAAAGGCAAGAATAACAGCACTGCAGTGGACTTTTGAAGCCATAAAGGAAAAGATTGTAACCTGATGAGAGAGGAGAGTAGCCGATGCCTGTGAAGAACAGAACAATGGGGCATAGGAAACCGCAGTAAATACGAGACAGAAAATATCCACATAGTATAAGTGCACGATGATGCGGCAGAAAACTAAGAATGACTAACTGGGATGATCCTCCACAGCCAGGTTCTGTGTTAGAAACAACAACATGCATGTGATCGCTCGGTGCAAGTTTAATGTGGATATATAGGAAGCAGAGGCAGACAAGCTCTGGGACTACTTGCCGGTGTTAGGGCAAGGCAAGTGAGGTGCAGAAATATCGCTGATAATGGCCACAGAGAAAGTAAATTATCAGGTGCACATGATAATTGATACTGGGGCAGAAGTTTCAATTAAAATCAGATCAGTATTCGACAAACTAATGGAGTCATCCTACTGAATACAGATCTCGTTAGTAAGAATTAGCCTTGAAGGTCAGAAGTGTGAAGGTCAAAGATGTGAACGTCTGAGGCATGAATGTCAGAGGCGTGAAGAAGCAAGTAGTGGTTGAGGTGCAAATAGGCAGCACATGTCTGACGAATTTTTACTGTGTGTCAAGATATCACGATGGAGATGATTGTTGGAATGGACAAGTGGAGATGATATGAAGTGCAGATCGCCTTCTGTCAACACATGATACAGCTCCACATCAACAGTCGCCAACATAAAATTATGTGCTGTGCGGCTCACGTCAGGCGACCAGTGGTGTGTGTCTATTTCAACTAGTAGGGAGAGAATACTCGGGGTATAGATAGAACAGACCAAATTACAGGCCAGTGAAAAGCCTCCAGAATGTTGACTGAAGCGCAGGATCCCGAACTTAACGGTTCACTGGAAGAACATGCAGTATTTGCGTAAGAAGCCAGCCTCTGTAACGTGATTGGTCCTGGGTTTGAATCCCTGCACAGACAAGGATATTTTTGTAATTTACTTAAATTTAGATCGTTTGTAAGATGTCCCTTACAAAGCCTAACAGCATAAAACTGGGGGCGTAAACGAACCCTCTAAGATGAAAATAAAATTTGTGTTTGAACACTGCAGAAAGGAATTTATAAGTCAATAAGTTCAGGAACAAACCACATCAACCTTATGTGAGCTAGATACACCCAGCGCTGCAACAGTTGAGGCCAACGAAATAGCAAAACCTAGTAGTTAGCGGAGGTGCTGTGCAAGTAAATATTGAGGAGATTCAGGCAGATAACTAGCGAGGAGGGACCCAAGTAAGATAGAAGGCAAGTTTTCTGCAATCAAAGTTAATTGTATCATTTTGAATAGAAATTTGAGCAAGCATAATATATGTAGATTAAGTGTAAAGGTTTTAGGGTTTATATTCTATAAATAGATAAGATTTTTCTTGAAGTGAAGAGGAAATTTTTGCCACGCTCTTGCTGGAACCTATAAATAATGGCTTACCGGCCGATACCTTGCACCACGAGAGTATGGCAGGTGTGTTATTTAGGCAGTGCGTGAAGCAAAAAGGGAGCATGAGGTGGAGTGTAAAATGGCAAAAACACCTATTATCATGCTGACAGAGCCCCTGAGGGTATATGTAATCTGCATTTTAAATAGCTGATGTAAATATGTAATAAATATATGCAACAGGGTAGTGTAAGAATTTCAAGTTTAATAATTGTTTCTGAAAGTGAAGAGAGTTTGAGGCAGCCTGAGAACAAGTACATTTGTCCTGCCTCCTCACTGAAAGACGGGAGGGGGAAAGCTACTTCAAGTGGTGCTGACATACGACCACCCAAGAAAGAGAGGGCAGGGAGCAGCCAAACAGGGGCAGTCTTGTAAGGTAGGCAAAGATTTATTTGTTTTCGTCCTGAACCTCCTAGCAAGGTAGACGTGCCATTCGCGACGTCACTCATCAGACTATCTAATCTGCAAGTTAGACAACTATATCTATAGATTTAAATTTCTTTCTTTTTATCAGAGACTGGGTAGTTAATTAATTCAATATTATTTGAATGATAATGTTAAAAGTGTTGCGGTTGTAATACAAACCAGTATTCCACTGAAACAGGTAATTAAAATGTAATATTTGGAGTCCTTGTAAATGAGATATATGTGTTGACGGCTTATTGGCAGAGTCACAACCATTATGTTTCCAAATGTATTTAGTCAGGCAGGTACTAGACTCATCATGAAAGTTTGTAACTGGTTGAGGAGTGCAAGGGCCTGTATTCACAACATCTCGAGACATAACTGGTTGGTCGAGCCAGCTGGCCATGTATGTCTACAGGATAGTCAGCTGTTTCATTAAAATATTGTAGCATTCCTTCAACCGTAATCACAAGCCATCTCTCTCACACTGACATACATGAAACTAGAATGCAGCACAAACAATGAACTTCTAAGTATTTTAGTACTAACATTACTTAAATTTACATTATTTAAATATTCAGTAGGCTACTACAATTTGAACACTTTAATTTGTTCACTTGAGTATCAAACATAAATAACATTACTATCTTCAACTACAACAAATTACACAAGATTAAGTGTGTGTGCTGTCAATGTCATAATTTAGTAGGTTTTTAATTATACCATAACTTCACGACACTTAGCGAAACTGTCAAAGATGGATGTAACAAGAGGACCTGAAGAAAGGTTTCATAATAAAGCTGCTTACAACTGGAAATGGCCACAAAATATTTAAGAAAACTTACAAAATAAGCAAATTTAATTGTGATGATATAGAATGAGGACAGCTATTGCTTAATGTTTGGTGATCATTTATTTTCTACGGTAACAAATTTATGTACAATTATGATCAAAGTGTGCGCTTTTAGCAATGGAATAAAGGCCATGCAACAATGAAAATTTAACTGCCATGCATTGCCATGCATCGCACCACGCGACCATGATGTCACTGCGTTCTGTTTACCAGACCATACCGTAACATGCTGTCTCGCCGATATCAGGCGAACTGTAACTTTCTGGGAACAGCGTGAGTGACAAAGTGATTGCTATTAGTTGATTCATGTAAATTTCTAAACACGAACCAATGGATAGTTTAGGTTTCATGTGAAGAAACAATTAAAAAATATTAAATGATGAAGCGGGATACGTAAACAAACAAACATAAGTGACTGCTCTGCCACCTACTGTGCGTAGACTAAACTGAACCCCAGCGCCAGGAACTTGCATTCACTGTGGCATACAAAGAGAAGAAAACAGGCACGTCACCATTACGACGGCAAGGCACCGGCAGTAGCAATTTGTAATTGTGGTATGGGCTTAACAACATGCAGATGTTTTATATTGCAATTTCAATTCACAGAACATATTTACCATACCCAAGTGTTACGAGTGGATTATATTTTTTATATGCCACTCAAACTAATTATTAATTAAATTAAAATTTAAAATAAATCTACCACTGAGATGATCTAAATTACTCTCATCCTACATTTATACGTGCTTTGTGATAAAGTGAGCAGTTTTGAAATCAACCTTTGAAAAAAAAAAAAACAATAGCTGCCCATTACGGCATTTGCTATACCTCAACATTAACAACAGTTGCTTCATTCCTTGCATTATTGAATATACTTAGTTGCACATATCTTTTTTATTTAACCACAATAAAACACACAAAATTTAATTAAATGTATGTATTTTATACATAGTAATTCAGACTCCCACAGACCATACATTTCAACTTGCTACATAAAAACATGAGGAGATATATGTTCTGCTTCCCACCATCAATTGCCTGCTCTGTGATGAGCATCACAGTTCATAATTTCACCAATAAATGATGTGAGCTAGCTTTGCAACACAGCATTGAACTATAAATAATACCGTAATAATGTCACACAATCTTAAGTTGCTGTACAGTCATGCTGTGAATCGTTATATTTTGTGACTGCAAGGCATTGCACTTATTTACTTACTATCAAATAGCCAATTTTTATTTCTCATGAGACACTATTTAATTAATGCTTGAGCATAAATGTAAGAAAATTTTAATAGTTGTGTGATGTTTTAAGTAATGGTAACTAATTAACAGTTTGGTTTTACGAATGTGACGTTAAGCAACGTAAACACATTTACTTAGGCCCAACATGTTTTGTATTTGTAAATGTGTAAGCTGTAAGTCTATAGCGTTTAAGGAAATTAACGGTTTCAATATTTTACAGTGAAGGACAAGCAAAAAATCAATATTTAAACTGAAACATTTTGATTTTTTAAATTTAAGTAGTTATTATTGACATGTATTTATAGTTTCCTGGATGTATGCTTCGACATGTAGGCCTACGTATTTTATTTCAGACAATATAGGACTTAAGCTATATGTAGGCCTACTTCACGAATAAATGTATGTCAATGTATTATTAACAAACTTTTGTGGCATTTGCCAAATGGCAAATAAGTTACTGAAGCAAAGTTGCTTCAATATTACACGTGCGGCACAATTTAAAAAAAAAACTTAATTTCAATATATACTTTGCAGGTCGGTGATGGAGAATTTTTTACTGAAAAGGGGGGCTGGAAGGTTTATAAAGTAAGCAGGTTCAACCTGTCACAGGTGGTTTCGCCAACTGCAAGTACAAAGTTATTACACAGTTTTCCTTTTGAAAATGTTAACATGTTATCCACAAAATATAAGCAAACAATTGTATTGCTTTGAAGCCCTTAGGAAAAAACATTCTAAGAGTGAATAGAAAATATTATAGAGATGATGTACAGAAACAAAATCTTATAGGCCCCTATTGCGTAGATGTTATGTAGCATATATTTATTTACAACTTTGCATAGTTAATGAAAGTTGCTATTCATTACGCGTATATTTAAGGTGTTTATGAAAACGTAGTATCGGTACAGTAGGTGTAGTGTAGTCGCCAATATGGCAAACCTGTATTATTAGACCAAGTTCAGACAATGCTGAATATCCTTCTGTACTGAAACAATACAAGTATATGGCATTAAAGGGGGGAGTTCATGCAAACAAATTTTAATTGTTTTAGTAACAATTTTATTTGAATGAGATATTGCTTGTTTTGTAGACATACATTGTGACTATTTTTTACAGTAATGAAAATTTTTGGCTTTCATAGTTTTTGTATAATGGCATGTCAAAGCTGAAATTTGCATAAAAGAGTTTTATACACGAAACGAAAACCAACTGACTTACAGAAACTAAATAATTCATACCAAAGAACAGTGTCACGGCTACGTCTAGACATGTTATATAAACACTGCATTGAAATTTTTGAATTTTTAAAAAAAAATTTCAGAAAATTAGACAATTTTTTGTTTTAAATTCAACAATTTTCAAATCTACAAAAAATATTCAATTCCAATTTTATACACGTCTAGGCATAGCCCACGACACTGTTCTTTAGTGTGAATTATTTCATTTCTGTATGTTAGTTAATTTTAGTTTCTTGTATAAAACCATTTTATGTAAATTTTGACTTTGACGTGGCACTATGCAAAAACCATGAAAGCCAGAAAATTTTCATTACTGTAAAAAATAGTCACAATGTACAGTAGACCCCCGATCTAACGACATCAGATCCAACAACATTGGTGATATAACGACATAATTTCCAGGAACCCTGGAAAAAAAAATTAATAATTGATCAAAACTAAACAAAATGCAATAGATTGCAGATAAAACATTATTTAAAAATTATTTGGCATACATTAAACAATAACACACTGCAGTTATCATAAATTAGTGATATGCAGCTGTGAAACAAAAAAAAAAAAAACCTTAATAAAATGTTAACTTTGGCTGGAATCTAGTTGAAGCGCATGGCAAATGAGATAGGCCGCCCACGCAACACCGACATATGCGAGGCGTGATGAATATCGCTGCCTTATCTCCTCCTCCCTCACTTCTCCACGCTCCCTCCCCCCCCCCCTTTCACACTCCACGTGCCCTTATCTGAACTAAGCACTTAGCCACCTGACATACACATAGCAACTGAAATGGCCAATACTAGCTTACGTCTCACTTCCAAACCCTTTGTTCTTGGCCAACAAATGAAAAAGCAAGTTTCATATTCTAACACACTCTTGTCCAAATTTTCACCACTGTGATTTCAACTAGTGTTACCAACTGTAGAGATGTCTCTTTTGTAAGGTCGCCCTAGAGACGTTTGAGAGTTTTTAAACAAAATGTACGGACTATTAAAAACATTGAAAATGTTTACGTATTTTTTAGCCCTATTTCTTCAAATGTTACAAACTGGTAGCTACTGATGAACCAACAAATATTGATTGGTGTGTAGAGTATAAGTGGGAAGTCCCGACAAAAGTGAACGATAAATGGGAATGCTCTTTTTAAATGTGCAGTTTCTCACCCTGTTCTGGGGTTCCCCGGATTATTGATTTTTCTCTCGTACATGTAACGCTACTTCAGTTGACATTCGGAGTTCGTACGGTGTTTGGCTTTTGTATACGTCTCATGGCTTTTGGATACATCTCGTGATAGTGCTTTTTTGATGACTTTCGGCATTGAATTTTGGATTTCGAGTTTGGATTGCACTTAGAACCGACTAGATATTTTACTGACGACATTTGCATGGAATTTTGTTGTCTAACAATTTTATTTACAGTTTTGGTTTTCGGTTTCAGGGTTTAGATGTGTTGACAACCTGGATCCATTTATTGGCTACGACTTCGGACAACATCCGATTCAAGAAGATGAGTAAGAGAAAAACCTTAACACTTCTACACAAGTATGACCATTATTAAGGAAGTAGAAGAAGGGACAATATTGAAGGTAGAGGTAGTGCGACTGCACGACATCCTGACCACTACGCTCTTCACGATTTTGAAGAATAAGGAAGCAATCATCAATGCTGTCGAGAAAGAGGGGCGCAATGTTAAGGCGAAGAACCTAAAACAGTCTACGAATTTGGAATTGGTGAGGGTAGTTTACGATTGGTTTTCTCTCAGCAGAGAGCAGTCCGATGGTCCAGCAAAAGGCCGACATGTTCGCTTTGAAAATGGGGCGAGATTACAAAGCTTCAAAAGGATGGATGGAGAGATTAAAAAAATGTCACAATATCAGTGGCCGTAAGATATGTGGTGAAAGAATCAATGCCAGAAGGCTCTGTTGAGAAATAGCTACCTGCACTGCAAAGCATTATTAGGCTGTATAAGCCATGTGATGTTTACAATGCTGACGAGACAGCGATGTTCTACAACCCGCTGCCAGATCGTACCCTTGCAGTAAAGGGTGATCCATGCAAGGGCGGGAAGAAGAGTAAAGAACGCCTGACTGTTTTCCTGTGCACGAACATGGACGGAAGTGACAAACTTACTCCTCTCGCGATGGGCAGGTTTAAGAACCCACATACCTTCAGAGGTCATGCGACGTTGCCCTGCCAATATGATGCCAACAAAGAGTCATGGATGACATCACGAATGTTTGCCAGCTGGATCTGCGTGTTTGACTCCCGCATGGCTGTAGAAACAGAAAAATAGCACTCTTCCTCAACAACTGTCCCGCCCATCCAGAACCTTGCAAACATCGAGCTGGTGTTTTTACCTGCCAATACCACCAGCGCCTTGCAGCCTTTGGATCAGGGCTTTATACGATTATTGAAAGTATACTTCTCAAATCGGCGGACAGCAGGTATAGTAAGGGATCTGGATCTGGGGCGGGAGTTGAAAAATTGGAATAGGTATACAGCAATGCAAGAAATTAGACCCGGTTGGGACAGAATTAGCTCCGAGACCATAAGCAATTGTTTCCGTCACACCCACTTTGTTGTTGACAAAGCCTACTACCCCCCCCCCCCCTCTGGCAGTTACTCCGGATGTTGAAGACGATCCCGACGGCCCTGAGATTATGGATGTGTGTGACGTCGAACCCCAGCCTGGATCCGTCGTAAGTTCGTGCTACGTTGCCCCTTGCAATGAAGTCATACGGAAGAGGACTGCTCCAGATTTCACATATGAGGAGTTTGTTTGTGCATAAGATGATGTGGTAGTCTGGGCAAACACGACGACTTAACCAGTCAACAGGAGTCGTCGGATGAAGGAGAAAGTGAGGACGAAGCACCAAGGCCTAAGCCCTCTAAGGAAGCCTGTTTAAATGCTCTACAAGTGCTTGAAGATTTGCTAGACACTGACCCAGACCCACACGTAGTCGTACAGAGCAGTTTGGAAAGTCTTCAAAAATATGTTGCGCGAAGAGTATGCAAGCAAAAACAAGTCATGATTAGAGACTTTTTTTTTAACTAAGGAAAAATTCTGTTTGTACACAAATTGCATGTAAACTTAACAATGACTGTGACATTATTTTTAGATTATAACTTTATGTTTCGTACGTGTGTTAATACCATTCTG
Organism: Medauroidea extradentata; assembly: GCA_003012365.1. Lineage (NCBI taxonomy): Eukaryota > Metazoa > Arthropoda > Insecta > Phasmatodea > Phasmatidae > Medauroidea > Medauroidea extradentata. The sequence goes on from PNEQ01012375.1 coordinate 24,201, forward strand.
AACTATTGTATGTTTCAAAAAATTACTGCAGTTGTGATACGTATAGTACATTAAGTCTATTAAGAACAGCATTCATGATTATTTCAAACACATATTTCTACACGACTGCCATTCTAGTTCCCATTTTCTCGTAGGGTAATCGTATTTATATTATGCAATACGTACGTAAATTCAAAACTCTGTTCTCGTGCATTTACAACATACTGTACAAAATAAAACAGTCTTAGTTTGTCAAAACATATCAGCTTAAAGCCGACATCACGAAAGCGCCTGGGTGACACTCGACTTTAATATGAAACTGTTGAATCTACCCCAGCTTAAAGCAGACGTCACATGGGTGCCTGGATGGAATTCGACACAGCAAACTGCTGTGTGTCACTTCAGCAGACTTTACTACTGGACAACAGTCATATCGGATATGTAAGTACACTATATTACTTTACATTTATTGGGTAAACTTGATTCTTTGCAATGTTTTCTTGTATGCACAGTATTTTATACAAATATTATTTATTATTTTGCATTCACTGCACTGCTCAGTTATAGGCCTAACTTAAAAATGTTAATAAACGTATGTACATGCACTGCTGATGAGTGTGTGTATATTTTTTCCACTTAATTCTATTTTACCAAGAAAAAAAAAGGTTGTACAGAAGTTGTGTTTATAATTCTTCCATGTAATTCCTACACGAGGAAAAAGAAACGTATTTACGTGTGCGGCATCAGTTTGTAGGCAAGTTGCACAAGAAGTTGCAGGATAAAGAGTTGCACTGCGCACTGTTTACATTTTTTTCTACAACGCGAAAGTTCTTTTCAGTTTTGTATGATGTATTTTCTGACTTAAATACCCTACAATTTCTTTACCATACATAAAGCCATTTTTACTTTATATTTACGCTACAGATGATCAAGAATCGGCATTATTCGCGGCACTCTCAGTTTTTTATATTTTTGGAAACAAGGGGAGTGCAATTTTGGGATTATGAACACTTTAAAATCCTCTAAAACATTTAGGCGGGAGAGGGGGTGAAAACTGATTACCTCGATACTAACGACATCTGCGATCTAACGCCGTAATTATCTAGCACCGCGCGGTGTCATTAGATCGAGGGTGTACTGTATGTCGGTAAATATCAAGAATCACTACTCATCGTGTACCGACCAAACTATTGATTTTAGACATATAGTTTACAGAAGAAAAATGTTTCTAGTGACGTTCTAAGTAATCCTACGTAAAAAAATTATTTTGTTAGGTTAGGTTGCTAGGTTAGTTTAGACTAAGTTAGATTACTTTCGGTTAGGGTAAGTTAGGTTAGTTTAGGTTAAGTTAGGTTAGTTTAGGGTAAGTTAGGTAACCTAACTTTTCCTTACCTTATGTTAGGTTACCTAAACTAACCTAACTTAGCCTAACCTAAACTAACTTAAACTAACCTAATCTAATCAAACAACCGAACATAAAAAACCTAACCTACAAAATATATTTTTTATGTAGGAATACACTGAATATCACTAAAAACATTTTTTATCAATAAACTACATGTTTATAATCAATAGTTTGGCTGGTACGCAATGAGTAGCGATTCTTGATATTTACCTTGTTATGTCTCTAAAACAAAGTCCACTTTGTTGTATAGTGTACAAAAATTCAGGAGTTAACATCCAAAAATTTCCATAGGAATACGGGATCCCAATGTGAAAGTTCTCCGACACAACCACCACTTTTTATATTAATCTAGAGTTTATGCAAATAAATTTAAATGTTAAAATTTTATTTTAGAATGCCTATTAACTATAAAATTTATTCCTAACCTGAATTACATTCTTCTGGTGACAATTTGACTTGATAAACCCTCTAGACTTCTCGTCGAATAAAAATAGTACACCTTTATTCTAATCAGTCTTCTTTGGTCAACATGCAAACAGGCGACTTACAACATATTTTCTATTGTATATATACGTGAGAGCCTGCGTTTCTTTGCTTTCTACACACACTTTCCTTTCTTTGTCTGCTGGTGAATATCTACCTCACTCCAGAGTACGGTATACTTGAGCAGATCCAACAAACACACTCAGCTGAATATTTGCAGATTCCAGACACTGCTAGACTATACTCACACAAGGTTTTACTGTAAGTGCTTTAATGAGAAGGTATTGAAGATAACATTTTTCGGAGCTCTGAAATGTTGACATAAACATTATAAACTCCTAAGTAAATAAAAACACGTGGAAAGTTTAAATTTGCATGCGGCAGAGGTAATAATTTACTAAAAATAAATTTAGGCAGGGCTTTCAAAGCTGCTTATTTTATCCCGAATCACATAAGTTAATTATTCCTAATGTGTACTTTTGTTTAAAAAAAAAAAAAAAAAAAACTGTAGGACCCTAAATTATTTAATAAGATTTTAGAGTCTGGTGCAACGCAGACAACAAACAGGAATATAAGTTATTATTTTACAAGGTTGGGCCTGCAAATTTCGTGCAATCTGACAAATACTGGTAAATACACACAAGATAAACAATAAATAGAGAGATCGTTGAAATATTTACACAGGAAAAACTGTTTACATCATTTACAAGTCACAAGCAATAAATGCATAATGCAATACCAGAAACAGAATGGCATGTTTAAACCACCAAGCAAGAAATGTGTAACTTATCTACATGAAGAAAATAGCAGAGAACGTGATTATCCACGCGTGTAAGATTATAACAAAGAACACCTCCTTGTGCCAGCAACACGCTTCAGTTTGTAACGCTTCTCCTTGGAACGCTGCTCTTTGTCCTTGCGTATCTCCCTGACGAGGGTGTAGAACGCGTCGTCGACACCCATACGCGTCTTGGCAGACGTCTCAACAAACGGGATACCATATTGTCGAGCTACCTCGCGGGCCTGCCCCACGTCTACGCCCCACGCAGCCAGGTCGCACTTATTACCCACTAATACCATGGGCACATCTTCAGCGTCCTTGACACGCTTGATCTGCTCGCGATACGTGCCAATATCCTCAAACGATTTGGCGCTATTCACGGCAAACACGAGCAAAAAACCTTCGCCTGTCCTCATGTATTGGTCCCTCATGGCGCTGTACTCTTCTTGGCCCGCTGTGTCCAAGATGTCGAGTAAGCACGTCTCACCGTCGATCACTACCTGTTTACGGTACGAATCCTCTATCGTTGGATCGTACTCGTCGACAAAGTGATTCTGTATCAGCTGTATAGTGAGAGCACTCTTGCCCACACCGCCAGCCCCCACAACAACCAGCTTGTACTCTGTCATTGCTGTCAGTCTCACACACAATTGCAGATCTCCGCAACTCATCCAGTAGGCATTTTCCTCCCACCTCGCTGCAAACACTACACTTCCACCAACCGCAACTATTACTACCACCTGCTTAAATGTACTGACGACATTTAATCATATCGACAACAATAACATCAGCGCACAGACGAAAGTTTCACAGCACCCAGAGATAAGTACTTATCTCTGACGGCACATTTTATGTAAATATCTCTACGACTCGCGACTGCAGCGCCTTGCGCCCGGGACCAGGGGAGAGAAACTGAAACAGACGACATTAGGAACCTTCCGTTATTCACTTATTTTACTGATATCACTGACAGTTCGCCAGTGTCCGTGAACAATAAGGGAAAAGCATCAGTAAAGCCGGCCTCACACGATGCCCAATTTCATAGCAGTTTCTATGCCCATTTTCTGGTAGAATTTCTGCTTCTGTCTGAGTGCAGTTCCAGCACCTCCACAAGGGGTTTGGTTCTGGGCATGGCAGATTTTGTACCCGAAATGTTACCCAAAAACGTAATAGAACATGTCCTATTTTTCGGGAGTTCATATTACCCAGAATTCTCTCTGGCCAATCATAGGCGCAGTGTGTGTCGTGTGGTCAAGTCTTATTTTACAACAGTTCAACATGGCGTCGAAATGGTATGTAGAGCACGTGGAAATGCTAATAGAAAATTAAAATATCCGTGCTTGAGTAGCTAAAACTGCTGAAACACATAATTTTTTTCTCCGTAGTTTTTCGCGCCGATCCATGTTGCAATGAACAAATCGACCATTAAAAAATGTGGCGGTGGTGTTATGCGATTTCTGTTATCACTCTGGGTACCATGTGAATATGAGCGAGGAGCCACGCACCATTTTCTGCTATACCCACAACTCAGAATCTGCCATAAATATTTTTATGCCCATGGGTATAGCAGAAGGTAACAGGAATTTAGGCATCGTGTGAGGCCGGCTTAATCAGCAAAAGGCGTGTTCGAAATGGCTTATTTTGGGATTTAGGGTTTAGGAATTTAAGGTGTATCGTTTCGAACATCAAAGATTAGCGCTGCATGTGGCAGAATCGGAAACTAGAGGTTTGATGTAGTTTCGATGTTGTTTTGTTACCTCTCTCGTATCCAGGTTTACGAAAAGTCACTTCTTTGCCCGGGTAGAGTAAAATTTTAAATCGTTCAGGGGTGTTAGACATACCAGGATCCTGGTACACGTACCAGGTTTCAGGGTGCTGTACCATGTACCAGGACACTTTCGTCCTGGTACGCAAAAGTACCAGGATTTCAGAATTTTGCATTCATATGTATTAAAATCCATCATTAAACAGTATTTTCAGCAAAACCCTGCAAACAAAGAAAATTTGTTTCGGCACGATACTACTTCTGAATTCAGAGAATGAATCTGCACATATAGTTATTGCAGGTTATTGCATCATTCAAGCTTTGGCAGACGTGAATATCTGATTTTCTGTTAACTAAGAGTATTCTTTGAACATTTGCAATATATTTTTTCTCTTAAAATACTTAAGATGTGATTTAGTACTTCATATTTTTTAATGCCTGTCAGCATTTGCGATCTTTTTTTTACCACGTACCAGGTTTTCGTTTAAAGTACCAGCTTTTTTGTGGTGTCAGTACCAGGATTTTGGAGTCACCATCTAACACCCCTGAACTCGTTACGTTTACAAACTGATACATCAGAGGGACGAATGTTTGGTTTAATAGGTGAATCTAGCTATTTGCTCACATTTATTTGCCACAAACTAACTAATTTGCTACGAAATAGCAAATTTTGGTGACTAACTATCTGCAACAGATTAGTTTTTGTAAAAAAATTTTGTTATATATAAATTATACCTTTACCGCACACAGATATTATAAAATAACGACTTATTTCACTTATTCTATCCTTTCAATAAAAATATAATTTAAAAAAACTTTACCAGCAATTTTTTACTAGGTATATTACAAGGTAGGAAAATAATTTTTTAATATAAACATGTATTATAATTGTTTATACACAAAAATACAATCGCGATGTTTTGTTCTATAGTTATATAATGCTTGTCGTAGATGGTTATTATTAGTTTCGATTGAAATACGGGACCATAATACTTGAAACAACAACAGCAGACGACTTTACGGACCTATTTGGGGATTTAGTGTGCTACTCTACCTCAGTAAATTTCAACCCTAAATCCCCAAATTTTTAGGCCCTAAAATTGGTCACGTGGTCGATTTAGGTACCTAAATGGCAGTCTTCTAGCGGATTCGAACACGGCTAATATTTTCACTGTCAGTAAATAGATAATATCGGAACATTAGATCAGTAAACATTACTGCAAAGTACGTTGCCTAGCAACCACATCTCTGGCATATCTGTGATTTCATTCTTGCGGTAAACTGTCATGTTTATTTTGTTCGTTGAATAAATTGTATTTACTTTAATAATAAAGTTGGTATATTTTTAGCATATTGATACATCTAGCACGACTTACGACTGATGCTGTTTTCTTCGTTTTTTCACGACGCAGCTTATACATTGTGTGTATTTAAGGTTTGGGGAGCTATATCCATTATTTTTAAATGCATAAACAAGGTACGATTCAACTAAGGTTAATTCTACTACAGGTTAGAAAGATCAATGTTAAAGGTTTGGCACAGAGAAAATTTCTGCCGCTAGGTGCGCTGTATTCGCATGTGGGGACACATTAACATTGCTCTAAATGGGAGAAACTCATATTTCTTTATAAAATATTGTACTTAAATTATTTTGTGTTACCGTATATGTTTATCGTTTTTAAATTATAACCTTTTCCCTTTATTTCCAAGCTAATAAGTGTGCCTGCGAGATGTTTTTACATATGTTAGCAGTGAAAATATATGTATGAGTGCGTTTGTTTACAAGTTCATTGTGGACACGCGCTTATTGAGTCGTTTTGTTTTCTTGTACGTAGAAAAATATTGGGAATAGTACGCTCGCATAGTGAACCAGTCAAACTGTTAATATTACAGGCATATTTTACTAACGAAAAATATTTCCACAGACGTTAGAAGTAATAGGATGTAAAGGAAATGGTGTTGTACTAACTTAAATATTTCGATTAGGTTAGTTTTGGTTAGGGCGAGCGATTTTACGCTTATGTTTTTACATTTTTCGTTAGGTTACCTTACCCTAACTTAAAATGGAAATCTGTGAAGTTAGCGAACTCTGCAACTTAAGTCTAATGTTCTGGAAATATAATAATAATACGCTATCCTCGCAGTTGGGCTAAAGCCAATAAACTAATTATGCCTTCAAAATCAAAATTTTGGCTACCGATTCTTAACGTTCAACCTTAAACTACACATTTCTCGTTTTTCTGAAACCGTTTTATATGTTTGTCCATATTTTCTTGTACTTAAACTGTTGAAGTTATGTATAGTACTTTGTAAAATATGTCAATGTAAAAATTGACGTGTTCTATACCCCCACGAATTAGTCGTATATGGGGTCAAACAGAACGAAGTAAGGGGCCTTTGTCTGTGTTACAATTCCCGTTTGTAGCTGTATATAAATAACAGTGAAATGGAGAGCGAAGCTTATGCCACTTACAGGGCCTCCTAGACAGCAGGATGTTGTCGTGCAGTGTGCACCGCTGAAAATGTGTGTTCAGTTTTTACATTCGTTTATTTTATGATAATTGTAGTATCGGACTTAAGATACAATGTCCTATGCCCAATTAGGGTGATCGTGAACTCTTCGGACTAACAAAAATTTGTATCTCCAGATCCCAAACTGCAATTAAATTAGCATTTATAATAATATTGGACTATTCCAGAAAAAGTGTATCAAAAGAAAGCAAATATATCATATTGGATGAAAGGTTTCTGCTACAAACAAAATTTTAACTATTGTGGCCACTATCTATATTACCTCGGACGCACAGTTAGGCCTTTTCATACTCGTTGAATATATAATTCAATTGAGTGTGTGAAGAAAAAAAAGAGGGGGGGGAAGCTACTATTTGAAGAGATGTCGTTGTTCCAATGGTAAAGTTGCGAAACTGCAAAAATGCAGTTTTTCAGTAGAAGCGAAAACAACTTTAAATGCATGTGAAAACTACAGTTTTATTGCATTTTAGTTTAAACTTAAAGCAAAATAAGCCCATTTATAAGTGATTTACATCATACCCACAAGTTTTACACACACAAATAAATAAAGCCCTCCACCCCCAAAACAGTACAGATTCGCAACTTTACTTTGGTCTCAAATACCATGTAAAATCATTGCTACATATGCAAATGTGAATCTTCTTTTCAAATGACAATTTTTGTGCACCTAATGACATAACTTACTGAAGTTATTTTTTT
>PNEQ01012376.1:0-31844 GCA_003012365.1 Medauroidea extradentata
GAAATTTAAACAATATAAAGTTCCTGAAAGTAAACTTCCATGTGCTACTTTGTTTCTTAGAAATATTATAATTTTGTAGACTGGGCAAGGACTGACATTTCTCGTTATAGTATTGCGAGCCCAATAAGCTCATGTCTGGTGTATGAGTGAGAGAGGTGAAGTTACGTATAATACTCTCCGCACTTTATATGTTACAGCGGTGTTGGTGCCTTTCCGGCACACGTAGGGACGTAGATGCCCTAACTGTTTATTTTTGTTTTCTTTTTTCATTTATATCATCATGTAGTCTACAAGAATAGTTTTTTTTTTATTATTATTCTGCTTCACACGTAGCTTTGTCTGAAAATGTTGTGCTATGTGTTTCTTCTTCTTTCGTTGCCCTATGGTGAGTACCTGTCTTCAGAGAGTTTCTCTATTTGTTACTTTGCGCTCACATTTTATTAATTTTGCGTTCCTTTCTTTTAGTGAGGGTCCAAGTGTTGGGGCCTCACATCCTTATGGGCGCTTTTCCATCTTGGTTTGTTTCGTGCCTGTTGCTCATCCCAGCAATTGAACTAATGGATTGGTGTTTTCGTCGCTGCTGAGAATACGTGCAATCATCTCCATTCTCCAGCATTCAGTGTAGGAACTGTGTGATTATATCTCCGATTCCGTTTCACTCACCACCCCTACTTCTAATGTCAGGACAGCTAAGTGCCATTGGACACATCATTTACCTTCTTATAATTAAAGCTACCATAATATTTATTTTCTATTAAAGAGACACGTCATAATCCTGATATGTAATTTTGGTTTTAATAATAAATACAGCAGTTGCTTCCATGTAAAATTTAAATTTTTTATTTTATAATTTTTTTTATTAATGATTTAAAAGTTTTATGTTTTAATTAACTTCCGTAATAAATAATGTGCGGGGTACCCCTTTTATCTATACTATCGTTTGCACATAATTTTAATTATTAATCTCATCTATTCATATAGGCTTTCATGCAAACCTTTTTCAATGTCATTTATATATTCTTTGTTTCCATTTTTTAAAATAACATTTAAATAAGAAATAAAATAAATAATATTAAATTTCATTATTTAACAAACCACAAATCAATGTCTTATTATTTATAATTGTTCCTCTGGGCATTTTAACTATTTTTAAAGTATATAGTAAGGTTAAGTTATTTTTTTCTAAACACCTTATACATTTATTTTATTTTTAATTCTTTTGTGCGGTGTGCTTGTGGCCTAGTCGTCTTTCTCAAGTGTTTATTTTGTGTGTTTATCGCATTTATTTATATGTTTGTTGTCCTGTTCTTTTGCTTATTTTGCCACTTTGTTTCTTTTAATAATGCATGGCAGTTTTGAACAGGAGTTTTGTTTGGCGATGATAAACACTTGAGTGTTTTGCTTCCAAATTCATTTAATTAATTTTCTCACCGAAACACACCGGCACAATTCAAAAATAAATTATTGTGATGAGTTTTTGCTGAGAACAATTTTAAATACGTAAATGTCAGAGAAAACTTAATTTGTGTTACGGAAAAATTTTATATTACGTTGTCCACAGAAGTAATGTTTGTTTGCAATTGCTAAGGAGCAGTTTATGAAATAAAAGTCTGTTGATGTAAATATGAGGGTCAAAAAAATTTTAAAAATTTACAAGAATATGATGAATAAGTATGTCTATGGAAGAATACAGAGTACCTTTCTTGTGTCAGTGTTAGATAACTTTAAACCATGTTAAATTTTGCAATTTTAAATTGTGGTTTTCATATGTTTATAGGTCTTTGTTTTAATCTAAATGGGGGGAGAGTTCCCGCAATGACCTAAGAATTTAATTTTTTTTTCTCAAGAAGAATCCAGTGCTACAAGAATAGGGAAGAGGTGAAGACTTTCCATGAACTAGTTTAATACTTTTTCGTCTACGTTTTGAGCTGAGCGATTCAAGTGTTACTCTACGAAGGATAAAGACAGTCGTATGAGTTAAGCCTACTACACACGGGACACTTTCTTCTACACCAAAGTGAATGTCTAAAGTGTACAAGAAAGTGTCCACTAACTTGTATACTATTTAGTTTACACCAAGGTGAGTGACCCATACACACGACAATCTTTGGTGAACAAGAAAGTGTGACACAAATTGAAGACAGTGTTACAACAATGGAACACATTTCTGAAGTAGAAGCAGTATGTAGTGTTGTGAGGATAATTTGTGCTATACAAATAGCATGTGCATTGAAAAGTAGCAGATGGCGACGGCATAGGTGGTGGACAAACCATGGATTCAGAGGTGCGATGAAGGAGCTGGCTGTGTGCATAGACTAGTGAATGAAGAGTTAAGAACAGAAGATCCAGAATCGTACAAAAACTACCTACGTATGAATGAGCAATAATTCCAAAAATTACAAAAGAAAGTGGACACTCTCATAAAAAAGAAGAGCACAAATATGCAGCAGAGTATTCCCGTAGAGCAAAGGTATGCTGGTAAAAGGGGGACAATGCTAACAATGGTTTCTTGTTGTTAAAACATTCTAATTTATTGATGACAATATGTGTTGAATTGCTTCTAGGTTGTCTGTTACATTGAGGTTTTTGGCAATTGGTGAAACATACCAAAGCCTGAGCTATTCATATTGAATACCTGCATCCACATTGAGCAGAATAATTCCAACTACATGTAGAGCTATTTATTATGCATTAAAATAAGACTATCTAAAGGTAAACATAGATCATAAGGATCAGAATATGTTCGGTGGCAAGTAAAGAAAAAAATACGTACAGGTTAAATATGTTATCTTTATTGTTATACTGCACATACAGAAACCAAATCTTGTTCTGGATACATGTAAAACGTATTAATGATTTCTTGCTTTGCGCGCTCTTAAATCTTGCATTTGAGCCTCCATCACGATTGTATGCAATTTGTGTTGCGCTTGCAGCAACAGATCTTCAACTTGAGTATTTTCAAGTTGTTCAGCCAAAAATCTGCCAAACAATTGAGTGCTGGATTCAGTGCGCTGTGAGGCAAATCGGGACTGCACAGAATTCAGAATGGTATCTGCTTTGTCTAACAGTGGATCAACATCACTACTCACATTCCTTCTCTTCTTACCATGTACAGAATTAGCACTGGAAGAATGGGAAGGGGTAGGTGATGGATCATGGAGAGGTTGTGCATACATCAGCAACTTCTTGCATGTATAAATTGACTGTTTCTTCGTGATCTACTACGGGTATTGATTGTTCCACGACAAGATCACTGGCTAACAAAGACTGTGAAAAAATCTTTGTTTCTTCATTCTGAAATAATAGAATTAAAAAACAATATAGTATACCAGTAAAATTTGGGTGCATGGCAAACATGATTTTGTTACAGGTTCCCTCAACTATAGAAGAATGATTAAAAGTTTCTCAAGACTTTTACAATCAATGGAATTTCCCCAACTACCTAGGGGCAATCGATGGGAAACACATTTATTTACAAGTTCCTAGATGTGATGGTTCATATTATTATAACTATAAAGGTTTTAATAGTATTGTATTGCTAGCTGTAGTTGATGCTAATTATAAATTTCTGTTTCTTGATGTTGGCTGCAATGGTCGTGTGAGTGATGGTGGTGTGTATAAGAATAGTGATTTAAGTACATTAATAAAGAACAATTCACTAAACTTTCCACCATCAATGAATTTACCTAACACAAATATTGCTTCACCATTTACATTAGTTGCTGATGATGCATTTCCATTACGACCACATATTATGAAGCCATACAGTCAAAAGTTTGGGACACAAGAGTGGAGAGTGTTCAACTACCGCCTAAGTCGTGCCAGGAGAGTGGTAGAGAATGCATTTGGTATTCTGGCTAATAGGTTTCGTGTGCTTCTGACAAGAATTAATCTCCCAGTTGAGAAGGTCCAAACTATTACTCTTGCAGCATGTGCACTTCATAATTATTTAATACAGGAAAATGCAAGTTGTTATCTGAGTGGCACAGACACTGAGGAGAGACAAAATTCAAGTGGGCAAGGTCATCGTCGGCAAGGCCTTGAGCCTTATGTAGGTAACAGATGCCAAAATAGTGCCATTGACATAAGGAACAAATTATGTGCTTATTTCAACAACATTGGTGCTGTGCCATGGCAGTGGGATTGTATAAGGAAATTCAATTTCTAATTGACTGGTATATTAGTACACATATGCAACATCTGTGAATGTAAAATATGTACCGTAAACTGGGGTTACTCTGTGACAGCAGGGCTGACTTTGTGACACTCAAAATTCTCTATTTATATGATATTTGCATAAAAAATAAGTAGTTCCATTTGAGTAATACAAGCCATTAATTTAAACTATACATTAAAAATTTTAAGTCTTTTACCAAACAATCACAAAATAAATATTTTAAGTGGCACAAAGTCACCCCCATCTGTCACAAATTAACCCCAGTTTACGTTAAGTATTATTGCTAACTAGTCTAGAATATTCCGTGCGTATTAAATGTACTGTCAGCAATACCTCATTCTGTCTCATTCCTTTGTAGTGTTTGTTGTGTAAAATGTGTTATTCATTTCTCAAAAAGTTAACAGATTTTTTGGGTTCCAGGTTCTAACGATGTAGGGTTATGAGTTTCTCAATATGCACTTAAAATATTTTGTATATATGTAGCATGTATAAAAAAAAATTCTAAAATAGCACAGTTATTTATAATGAATGGTGTATTTCATGGGTGGTACCAAATATGAATATCCCATAACATGTTGTCATAAATTTTCTTGAGTTGTGTATGTGCTTTTAGTAATAAACATATGTGCCTAACAATAGCATGGTTATGACTTTTTTCCTTTTTAGTGGTGAAATTTTAATTTGGATAAAAATTTTTGTTAATTGCCCTTTTTAGAATTCCATATTACTAGTTAAATTTTTTTATCATTCACATTTGCCCCCTGCAAGAACAACAATGCATTACTTATTACCATAACCTACCTCTAGAGACAGCAGTGTTCCAGACAAGTTCGCTGTTGCTGCCTGTCCATTTTGCAATGAAGAAGGTAGTGTTGACTCTCCTCGTCTGGCCTGTATGTGGTCTTTTACAAATGTCATTAGTGGAAAGCACCACACAGATGATTTGTACACACTGCCTGCTGCAGCACCACTTCATCGACTTTGCTGTTCTTTCTGGAGCTCATGACCATAGTGTGTCCGCAATTAAAAAAATTTTTTTGCACATCTTCCACTGTTGTTTGCGGGCGTACTAACCGAACCTCGTCCACTACTTTGTCCAAAGCATCTTTTCGGGCGTATTTATATAGATACCCGGCAAGTTTGCTGTTATATAGTACATCATACTGTTTGTAGGTCTCGATTAAAGATTCCACTGCTTCTTTTGTCCAGTCCCACATTTTCTACCTGTTTAACCACTTACTTCAACACAATTTAATAATGCCAAAGAGATGAAAAATAGAACCGTCCCTAATTGATGCTAGCTAGCATGCATCTCCGTGTATACGATTTATCGCATGCGAGTCGAACGTTCACACGATACGATTCAGTAACAAGTTAAGGTGGGCACGAAAGTGTACACTTTTCAGTCCACAAAAGTGTCCCGTGTGTAGTAGGCTTTAGTGTTGGAGTGTGGTCAATGAGATTCCAGACTGCTGAATTAATAAGCTCTACGTACGGTTCCCCACCAAGCTGCTTGCATGCTATTGTGACTGCAGATTGTGTCCTCCCTGATGTTCTCGTGAAGTGGAGACAAGGAATAGAGTCCCTGACTCTGTCTGTCTATGGAATGCTGCTTTATAATTTGGTCTGCGAAGACGTGGATGAAGGACGGGTGCTATTGCTGTGGAAGGATGGGGTCATGCCTTCTTGATGGCCTTGAACTCTTTAAGTGATGACTGGAAGTGGGGATGCATACATCGTGGAGAATTGAACATTGTTTGTTGTTTTCCAATACTTTGACTTTAGATACAGAACAAATTAGTACATAGCATAAGCCTTCTAGGTTCAGTACGACTGCAGCACTGCAAGTTTGTTTTGGTTCAGGAGAAGACGAGAGTGGATAACTCATGGGTTTAAGACTGTCCAGTATTAGTCTGGACTCCATTCAAGAATGTGTGTGCTGATGGTGATTTCAAGAAAGAACTCTTTGAAGGTTAGGGAATTGCTTAATCTAGCCTGAAACTCTATTTTACTTGGTCTTAATTTTGCTTTTTGTAATGGCGGTTATGAAAATGTTAGTGACTTGCAAGTTCTGAGAAGTGAAAAGCACAGGGTGGGAGATGAGTGCTTGGTACTTGCGACACAGATAATGTGGTACCTTACTTCTCCCAAGAGATATCAATTGAAATGAAATAAAGGGGAAAAAAAATAATAATAGTCGACAATTAATAACTCATTGTGTTTGTTGTTCGCTTTAGAAACCCATGTGTGGAGAGTTATGAAGTGATTATGAGAAATATTGATACTGCCTGATTCTGTTAAAGTAAACCTGGTCGAGTGAGGGTTGGAGTGGCTCGTAGTACGGCGGCTGATGATGGGTCATGCAGTCCTTGAGGTCCACCATGAGATACCCTGTGAGCTAAAGTTGCAACTCAAGTAGCCGTGGTATCTCTTGGACATCATTGAGCATCCAGTTTGCCAAGCACAGCCAATCAATTTCCCCCCAAAATATACCCATTAAGGGTAAACCAAAAAACAAGGAGATTTGTACTAACACAAACGTCACAAAGACAATTGTTTATAAAAGAGATTGAATTCAGTATAGAAAACACTATGTTAATGAAACTGCTAGTTACACAAAAGTCAGGTTATTTTTGACCAGTTCGTACAACCTTTGAGAATCCCAAGGTTTTGTAATAGAATAACTTTGAAATTTTCTGTGTAAGAGCATTTAGCTCATTTGTGGGGACCACAAATTTTATGCAGGTGGGATAATATCATAAAGGTAAAATTTAGGGTTTAAATATATTTTTTTAAATTTGCTTTTTTGTTAAGATACATACAGAATGTCCACAAATGATTGAAGCGATTTCATGATGTTGCTGTGAGTGTGTTTATAAACATATCTGGATGAAAATTGGTAGTCATGCACAGAAACTCAACAAGATTTATTGGGAGTTTACAAGTGTTCGATATGTTGACCCCTTGCGATCCTGCAAACATAAGCCCAATAATCAAACTCTTCCCAAACGAAGCATGTCCCTGTCAATGTAATTGAAAGCATTGATGATGCGAGCTCACTTGTCCACTAAATCAACCTGTAAAGTATTAACAAACACATGATCCTTCACATAGCCCCACACAAAAAAGTCACACTGACTTAGATAAGAGGAGCGCGGAGTTCACAACCGGAATTGTTGATCATCAAGTCCACTATGGCCTATTCGTTTGGCAACTTGTGCTTCAGGAATACACGGACATCACGATGGAAGTGGCGTGGAGCACCATCCAATTGGTAGATAAAGATTCCACTGTCAGTCTCGAGCTGAGGCATGAGCCACTGTTCTAACGTGTCCAGATAAATGTGTCCAGTTATTGTTTTCTGGCAGAAGAAGAAGGGCCCACAAATCTATGATTTGGAGATGGCACAGAAAACACTGAGTTTTGGAGAGTCATGAATATGCACAATAATGGCATGGGGATTTTCTGTTCCCTAGATACGCACATTGTGTAGCCACTAGGGAAAAGTGTTGCTTCATCACTAAACACAAGTTTATCGTAAAAATCATCCTGCTCCTCCACCAGTTCTTGCAACTGAGTGCACCACTGAAGACGGATGGCTTTGTCCACAGGTTTTAGCGCTTGCAGCAACTTCAAGCGGTATGGCTTCTGCTTCAGACGTTTCTAGCCCACACACACACGACTGTTTGTTCAGCTACTGATGAACAACCCAGCGATTTTCCCTTACAAAGACATCCTGTAGCTCTGAACCATTCATACCATCGCCGAATGGAATTTTCAGACAGAGGTACTGCTTTGAACTTCATTCTTAATGGTCATTGAACCGTTTTGACTGAACAACTTGCATGAAATTCAAGGACAGCGTATGCTTCTTCACTTTTTGCCGCCATCTTTCTATTGCTGTTCTACGAGCAGAGGAAGGCAAAAAAACTTGCTGAGTTTCTACAGATGACCACCAAGTTTCAACCCGATATGTTTAAAAATGCACCCACAGCAACATCATGAAATGTGTCAATCATTAATGGATAACCTGTACTTTTATTTACAGGCTATGCTATCGCTTTCTAAAATGTTAACCTTATTTTCGTTTTGGAAATTTTTTTTTTAAATTATAGCTTTGTGCCTATAATGTTCTTTAGAGTATCTTGCTCCAGGTAGTTAGTTTGGACAACAGATAGCTAGTATGTGAGTTGTAAGTTTTTGCCAAATGTCTAGGACAGTGACCTGGTAGTGTTGATGGCATGTAGGCCAGGGGTAAAAGAGAAGAGAGGATGGGAGAGTGATGCATGATACGTTGGTACTATATAGCGATTGTTGGACACAAGTGGGACGAGCACGCTTGGAGTTCAATAATCGCCGGGTGGAAAAAAATTGTTGTGTGGTTACCCCGCCCTTCCTTCTCTTGTTTAGTTCCTGGGTAGCGAGAATGTAGTGCAGCTGAGTGCTAGGTACAGCAGTACAGAGGGGTCCAGAAACCCTGCTTTGTGCGCCGAAGGAGCCTGCATAGCGATAGCAATAGGTAGATCGAGAGGAGGTGTCTGCTTTTGTCATCTCTGCATGAAAGAGTGTGTGAGGTGAAGAGGGGAGGAAGCATGACGATGCAGATTCGTCAAGTGGCGAGGGGCAGGCTGGGGGTTTGTTGTGTTGGAGACATCACCCAAGATGGAAGCGAGCAGGCGACATTGCTGGGTGTGATGAACAGAAAGATAAGTTCAGTACTTTACTGGTAGTTAATCATCAGTTTTTCTTAACTATGTGGTCGTTGGTGTTTCTCAACATCCCTTCCAGGTGTTGAAGTGAGCCAGATAGCTAAAATAAGCAGATAAATAGTGTGAGTAGCGGGAGTCTACAGCGAGACCTTGGTTAGGATAGGCACTGCGTCATGAGCTGCGACACTAACAAAGGTAAAATGAAGTCCATACTTGAATTCATGTTCAGTTTGTTTGTTTGTTCGAAGTTTGCAGTTTATTAATTTTAAATATGTAGAGATATTACAGTCACTGGACTTTACCGGGTTATAAGTTTGTAGGAATATCCTGTCTGCCGGTAGGGTTGATCGAGTAGTCGTTTCATGGAGTCATGTTTTCATACAAGTATTTAAGATTCATCGGCTGACTTTTGTGTAACTTTATTTAATATCATTTATTTATTTTTAGTTAAAACTCACAGATTTTTAACATTCTGTTGAATTGAGAACTGATCAATGTGGTCTATGCCTTTTATTGTTTATACTCATGTATATATTTTTGTTGATCTTGTATTAAATACACACATATTATTATAATATTACTTTACATTGAAAATATATCTCGTTCGTGGTTTATATACATAATATTTGAAAAACTGAAAAGAGAAAAAAAATAAGAATTAAACTTAAATAAAACTAAAAACTTTTTTGAACAAGTAACATTTTTGCTATATTATATACTTATTGATAAAATGGTAGCACCCCTGATGACAAAAACTCCTTTATTTATTATTTGTTTATTGATCATAGGACTATAAAGCAAATACCAATGGTTTGATAACTTACTATTATTTTAACAAGGTTGTCACAAAGTATTCTAAGTAATGAGCACCTGTGAGTATTACCTCCTCTCATCATTTTCCCCTACTCTACCCCCATATTTTCTTTTCTTTTAACTACTATGAGCATACCAGGTTGTTTCTTATTTATTTGGTTTTATAAAATGTTGAATTATAAGTTTGAATTTATTATGTCTAACATTAAGATAGCTTCTTTCTTTTTCTAAACCTCTATTCCTGTTTCGATACTTCAAGTAACCTATTTTAAACGATAGGAGTAAGAGTGATGTTTAACACAGTATTTTAAAGTATAAAAAATTCAGATATCTTTCCCTTCCTTTTAACTTCACATTAATGCTATGTTAATTTT
Source organism: Medauroidea extradentata (assembly GCA_003012365.1). Classification (NCBI taxonomy): domain Eukaryota; kingdom Metazoa; phylum Arthropoda; class Insecta; order Phasmatodea; family Phasmatidae; genus Medauroidea; species Medauroidea extradentata. The sequence continues at coordinate 10,074 of PNEQ01012376.1, forward strand.
TTTATATTTCTTTAATTTTTATTATAACAACGGAATTCAATTACACTCAAAGCTTACTGGGACTCTAATAGTAATTTATGTTTCCTCTCGTTAGCCAAGCAGTCATCCCCATTGTTATGTAAGAGACTTTCAATGGATTATTTTTAATTGTTACAATATGCCCCTAGTAGTTGCGTCAGCCCTCAGTAATTCTGAGGTGTTTTTTGCAAGGACGTTGGGCTTCTTGTTACCTTTTCTAATTACATACTTACATGATATATCCCCCTGACTTTTTATCACTTCCTTACCCTATGACCTTTTCCTAATTCCTTTTGTCCACTACCCTACATCTAGACAGTATGCATTTTATATTCACACATGTTTTACTCCATTTAAAGGGCTAAGAAAAATTTTTTATTTTTTAATGTAATGATGTCATACACAATTTAAATCAAAATGGCTAATAATATGGGAAATTTTACAAATAAAGGATGTAGAGCATTAAAGAACCCTGTCGGAGTCAATTTATTCATTGCACATATAATATGTATTAGGTTCACAGTGCAGCTTGTTTGTAGGCATAGCATGTAAGCAATAAGAGTTGTAGTTGTTCACAAACTGTACACATTTAATTATCATGTTCGCTGGTCACAATGTTTACTTGCATTTAAAAAATATTTCATAAATTATTTTTCGAGCCAGTAGGCCTATACATGTTTTGCAGAAGGAAATGTGTCAAGCTGGAAAGACGAATGATGAGAGGAAAATAAAGTGATCAAGTAAAGTAAAAGATTAGTAAAGGGAGGAAGGATGAGAAGGAGAACAAGGATGATTAGCACATGCAGTTGTGTCTCATAAACCAGTCAGGGCAAGTCAGATGCTGAGTTTGTCCTGCACGTTGGTCAACAATACATGTGTACCAAATTTTTTTTTCTGTGATAGTATCATTTCAAAAAATGGTAAGAAACATTTATATTTTGTACCAAGCCAGCACTGCAAGTCTCTCAAATGCAATCCCCAGGATGTCCTGAGGATGGATATTTCGGATGTTCATGACCTCCGAAAATTTATCTCCTTATGAAATCCCAGTAACCATCTCGAAAAGTACATGGATGATTACAAAGCCCAGGAAGCTCCTTGGAGAATTAATTCTGGCCATCCTAAATTCCTCCTCTTAGGAGCTCTGTAGGATATCCTATTGTAATATCCCCAAAAAGTACATAAACAGTACTCATACCAGATCGCTTCTCAATTAATGAAATAAAAGATATCCCACATTTATCAACTGAAGGATCTCCTTAGCAGTCCTAATTACCTCCTCAAAATGTACACATATTAATGCATATGCTGAATATTCTCATCGGACAAATTTCGGCTGTCCAAACACTGTGCCCCAAGAAGATCACAGGGACAACTGAATAACAGACTTGAATTATATATAGAATATTGTCTCATGTGTACTAAGAAGTTCCGAGGAAGATCCTGTGAATGTCCCTGAATGACCATCCCAACAAAGTTTGTTCTGTAAGGAGCTCCCATGGACGTTCTGCAAACCGCCATATAAAGTACATGGAAACACCCCTAAATACCTTTTACAGATGTCCGACCATGATTTCCAAAGAAAGTCTTATTAACCCCCTTAAAGGTATCGTTAATAAATGGAAATTCATCGGAAAAACTCCTTAAGATATCCAAACTTAAGCCCATAAGAACATTATAATAATGTGCATGAAGGATATGATTTCCCGGAAACATAGTTGCTAATGTGACCACTAATTAGCACACATCTTTTTAAATACACAATTGATTTTATGTTAGAAATTTGGAAAGTAATACATAACACTTATATTTGCTTGAGAATTTGGCAAGTTTAATAATTTTGATAGAAACATGTTAATAAAAATAATGAACATAAAAGTTTTTTTGGACATATGCCATCGCTGGCAAATGTTGCTGTATTGCAGAGAAACCCACAACAAAACTGAAAACAAAAAACAAAGGAAGAAAAGCTAGTAAGCTGTAGTTAACAGTCATAAAACATACAGATAATTCCTGAAAGGAAATAAGTCATATCCCAGAAGACGACACAAGAAAAAGAACAGATATAAACCACACAATAAAAAATTCCTAAGTGGAACATAGTCGACTGAAGAGGGACGACAGAAAAAACAACAAAAGACAGACAAAAAATGGGGTTTAAGAAAAAGGCACGAAATGGATGAACAACGATGACGACTACACAAATAATCAGACACAGATGGATGTGAACACAGATAAGACAAAACACATACAAAAACAGATGGAAAATAGTAGGCTTCTTAAGACATCAACAATTGTGGCACTTCACGAACTGGTATCTGTTTCTGTCTTTAGGCACATGTACAGACTGAGGAACCCCAGCAGACTGACTGTGACATCTGGAAAAACAAGGGTCTTACATACAAAAAAGTCTAAATGTAGCTCAGCCAATAACAGAGCAGCTGCCTATGGATTGGTTGCGCAGCTTGTAATGGGCATATAGGCAGTGAGATGTGAATCAGGTCCATTGTTTTGCTAACAAATGGTTTGGAAAATATAATCTGCAATGATTAACTGTCCCTATTTAAATTTGTTTTTTATTAAAGGAATACAGATATTTTTTAGTTCCATACTTTCTTGGCTGAAGTTGTCAGTTGTTTGGCTGTGATTATACAGACCTTCAAAGTAGGGGTATTCTTTTGTACTCACTCTGTAAGATAGGCAGAAAGTTGAATTTTAACAAAACTGAGAAAGATCCTGATGTAAGACAACCAACCTGAATTCATATTACAGTTTTAACTACCATACTCTTTGGATATCCATCAGTAATCCTACTAATTCCCCAAAGATAATGATATTAAAAATATTTTCAAAAGTACCACCACTACTTCTATGGATTCTATTTGGAATTCTAAAACACATGCATTTGCTAATGATAGAACATGTGACCTGAAAGAAATGAAATGATTAAGAATAAAGCATCCGAGTGCTGAACTTTTTACCTAATTGTGTTAGTCAAAGTTTGAATAATTTACTGAGAACCTGTTTAACATAACTTTAAATAAATTACATTGCAACTTTTTCAGTCACTTAGAATCAGTTACTGTAATACTAGTTTCATTTTACATAAATAAATTGTTACAAACAACTAACTTTCCAATTATAAAAATCTGCAGTATATTACAGCCCACCATAGTTCTGATCTACATCAGAGAATTTTCTTTTTCTGAAATGAATTGGGAAAATTAATTTCAAAACTGGCTAAAATAATTGCCATCAAATTAGAAACATATCAGTCTGTTGCAATTAACAAAGTTTGAAATGAGTACTAAAAGACATCCCTATTTCTTACATTGATGTTTAATATGCAAATAAAACAAAAGTGCTGCTGAAACTGCACATCAGCTAATCCTATGCACTTACAGATTTGTTTCATTCACAGACTTTTTACCCCCTCTTAATCATCTGTTAAAGCCAGGGATCAAGCCTGCAATATTTGGAAAAACACTTGCATGACTACAACTGTTCATTTTATTGCACATGTGAACAACAAGGTATTACATACTTATTACATGTGGCTGGTGGTAGGATCTTGCACGAGGTAAAAGGCTGGCATGGTAAGCATGGGAAGAAAACACATAAAAATAAGGTGAACAAAATTAAAACTGAATTTCATCAAGTTCTGGAATGGTTAAGTCTGAATTCTGCTACACACAAGGATCTGCATATGTCACTTACAACAGCATAAAGTTAAGTTTATATATGCATTCAACACTATACACTGAAACTGACTACTTTTGAAATTTAAGTCAAGGTATTGAAATATTGTATCAAAATTTAAATTATTCCAGCTATTTATGTTGGTTGTACAAAACATACTTTTATATCTTATCTAAACAAACTTCAAAAATAAATCTTTATAAAATTTTATAAATGTTACTAACTTTGTAGCTAAAACACAAAGTAGACTATTAACTGCTTGATAAACCAGTTTTCATAAAATTAAGTTCAATGAATTTTCAATTTAGTTAAAAATCCTGGAACCAAAAATGTATGAAAAGGAAAGCTGAAATACATTACATAATATTGTGTACACAGTCTTATGTGAGACGGTTATGTTACGAGGTTGGAACCACTTGACTTCAATTTTGAATGATTAAGTCGACTCGAATGATTCCAGCATACCAAAGCAGTCCTGTTTGGCTAAACACCACTCTACTTCCTTCTCACATGTAACTTAAAATTCAAGCATAGGGCCTGAAGTTTGGCGCGTAACTTGGTTTATCTCTAGGCAGCAACCCTGTAATTGATACCAGTGTAACATACTTTTGTGGTAGACTAGCCACAGCTCATGAATGGCAAGCAAGGCCATCTACGTGGGCAGCTAACTGCAGCATCAGATGGATGCAAAATTTTGCACTACATGCAAAGATTAGGGGCAATTTGCTACCACAAAATTCAAGTAACACCCTTCTTCATCTTCCCAAAATTGTGTCTCAACTATACAGAGGTGATTTTCCTCGAGAAAGAGGATTTCTGGTCACTGGAGTTATGAGTTCAGCAAGTGCTGAGAGATCAGCGATTGCACAAATGGAGTAGTAAGTTAAAGTCGGTGGTGGCAAGTGAGGACCGCTGTGACAAGTGTAGTGATCAGCAACTTTTGCCAAGGAGAAGATTCGGTGGAAGGCCAAAAAACAAACTAAAATAGTGATAATGTGTGTTGGAAGTGGGTAAAGAGTGACTAGTGAGACTTGACAGACGGAGAAAGAGAAACACATAAGTAGTAAGATTGTTACATTGACGGACATTAGTTATTGTAGAGACATTTAAATGTGTAAATATATATATCTATACATAACAACAGTGTTGATAGTTGCCCAAGCAACACAATTTGTTCTCTTTAAAATGTCATTCCAAGCAAGGTGGTACAGCAGTAACATCATGTACTTGCACTCAGGATGAACTAGGTTCGATACCTGGCTCCAATCCTCCTGATCATATATTGCCACTGTTACCCTAAATTGCTTCAGGCAAATGCTGAGACGGATGCTTAGCAAAGGCACTCAGTCACGACACCTTTTCTAGTTCCTGTACTTATGTAAAGTTGTGTCTAAACCTCACTAATGACCTTGTTGCCAATGACATGTACAGCCTAACACAAAAGAAAAAGATTTAACTACAAAACTCATCAGCAATTGGTTAGCACAATAACTTGACCTGTATTCAACTGATTACATATAAGACTAGACTGGACAATATTTAGCCCAGTCTTTTACACCTGTGGAAACAGTTGTCCAAATATGCCACCAATTGAAGTTTGCATAGAAATCCACCTTCCAAAAGGAAATAATTTCTAATATCTAAAAATGTTTCAATATTTAAGTTGCTGCCAAATTGCTGCTGTAGAAAGAATACACTGAAAAATAAAACTGTATTTTGACTTACCTTATAGAGTTCACTAATACAAGTACCAAATTGGACAAATATCTGGGCATAGTACACAACCAACTATGGAAATAAAGATTTCACATCTTGAAACAAGGAATTTGTGATTTCTTTTCTACTTTTATTTTACAGTTAAGGAAAATATTTTAAACTGTAAAAACAAACAGTAAACATATTCATGGATTTGTAAGAAGATACAGTTTCAGCACTTCTCTTTTAAATAGTTCCTGTGAATTTTTAAAATAATCACCTCTTTGTATGCTCGTTTCGCTCCTTGTTGTATTGCTTTAGCATGTTTTGCCATTACACGAAGTTCTTTAGGATAAGGTGTTGGTGCACGCAATAGAAGATTTGGTTCCTCATCAATTGCTTCAACTGCAAATCGAATGTGAGTGCGAGAACGGGTTGGAGCTTCATGACATTCATTTTGCTGACCTGAAAAACAAAGTATACAGCATTTATTACATATTGTTACAATTTAGCGGACAGAAGCTGAGGGATGAAGGTCTTTGATTAGATAAAAGAAGTAAAATAAGAAAACCTAATTTATTTACATCTATCTAGCCCAAAAATGAACATATGTCACAAATGATTAATCACTATTAAATAAATGTATCTGTACAAGTCACCAGTACACATAAAGATGTCTCTCTAACTATTCATAAATTGCATACTCAGTGTCCTAACTAGGAACCCAAAGCTCCCTCATCACACTGCTCCTTGCCGCAAACAGTATAGCTAAACACTCTTGAATACTTCTCGCAACCCATCACTATCACAATGACTCACACCAGATGCCTTTCGACAGAACTCTCTTGTTTCTGGCACAGCTCTATTTTATACGCTTAATGAAAAGTCCAGGAGTCTTTATCTCAAAGCTCCTTGAAGTATCACATCAAGGTCAAAGCACCGTCCAGCAGAACAGAGTACACACAGAAAAACTCTAGGCCACAACAGCTGCTGTTACCAAAGTTTTTACAAAGTTTTCCCATAGAGGCATCCAGTAACATGCAAATTTTGACTTCGTCATGTCGTTATGGGAAGACTATTAGAGCTAAAAAAGTTTTACAAGCAGAAAATGAAGTCACAATTAATGTCTATAAATCAAACACTATGCCATACAAACATAAAATTATGAATTTTTGCCATGTGAACGCCTTTAAGCCGCGATGGCCCACAACACTGCCCCCTCCTTAAGTAGGTCAGTCCAGAGCAGACATCCATACCAGCTTCCCTTCTTGAAATGTCTCTTCAGGTCCCTTCTGATCATACTCCATTTTCAACCAGTCGCTATTTAGCCTTCAATGTTGATTAGCAAAGTCATGGACTGTGCCCAATTTGCAACCAAGTTCACTGGCATTTACCATTGGTGAAGCAGGCTGATCTACTTCTGTTGGTCTCCCAAACAACAAATCACTTTGAAAGCGAAGCTTACTACCTAACAGCATCATCCAAAGTGTTATCCTCGTGGCTTCATGGACGGCAGACTGATATGCAAAGAGGAACAGGAGCGCATTGGACTCCTAATCCTTTATATTATTTGCAACATAAATACTTTTTGCATAGCCAAATGATTATATAATTGACTAAATTATTTTTGTGGTAGTTTTAGTGTGTATCCTTACATCACTGCTTCTGGACATTCTTAAAACTGGACTTAGCGATTTTAAGGATCCTACTCTTGTTTATAAACAGATGGAGAACCTTTATTTAAAAAAAAACATCATAATTTACAGCTGTACAGCTGATCATTTGTACATACACAAAACATTCCAGTATTTACAGCCCACGACTGCGCTTCTCAGCCCCGCCCAGGAAAATTCTGGGCCCCTTTGCAAAAGTGATTTAGGGTCACCCCCCCCTCACACAAAACTTTTTTTACCAATCAAACGATTAAAGGCATGGGCCCGAGTTTCTCTCTCCACGCACAGAGCTGTCTGGTTTTGTAGTACTTGAGACCGTCACCACGTAGCGTATTTTGTTTGAGTGCATCGTTACCGTCTTCTAGGAAGATGGCAGCACAAGTGTGGCACAGGAGCAGGATCTAGGCGTTTTGCATCGGTATTGGGAAAGAGAGGCTAGTAGTCAACTGAAAGAGGGGTGGGGGTGGGGAGAAGCACAGAGTGAGGGAGGGAGAGATAACACGAGTGAGAAAGAAAGTCTTTTCATGCAGGACTATAGTCGAAGACTACTAGTGAGGGGAGTGGGGAAGCCGATTTGAGGGCTGGGAGTAACTGTACTTGTCCGGTTCAGGTCTGCGACGTTGCTGGGAGCCAGCAGTTGAGCAGAGTTGGTTGTGAGCAGAATCTCTACCTGCTACCCTGTCATCCAAAAGTTTAAGGTGTGTAACTCGGGAGGTGACACTAGATAGGACCTACGAACTCTTATTTGAGCACTAATGATTGTGTATTACCAACTTTGTGATGGCTCTGAAAAATACAACAGAATGAATTGAAAACATGTATTTGGCAAAGTTTCTGTAATTAATGTGCACAATTGTGTTACATTTATAAATGTAAGTGTAAAATAGTAACATTATTAAGTACCAGACAGTTTACATTTAAAAATTTAACTTGATGGATGTTTTTACTCATTGTGTTTGTCAACCTGATCGTTCAATTATATTGATTTTTGTCCGTACCACGCGCATTGTAAGAATCTGTGTTCTTTTTAAGTTGTAATTTCTTTGAAATATAATTTTGAAGGCAAGAGTTTAGTGTTTTACGTATCTCGAGTGTTGTTGATTGCTATATTTGTGTGATATATTGAATGTACAGCTAAAAATATGTGTGTAGTAAAATTTTTGAGTGCCTATTTTCGGACACCATTACCAAAACATTTCCCCAAAAAATCTTTTACAATCTCATACCACAGTTGATATGTTCAAATAAATTACTTACACTTACATGTATATACATCTAAAGCTCCCAATAAACGTCCTGCATTATTAAAAGGAAAAAAAAATTAATCGGTTTACCTACGCAGCTAACGATGTTGCTTTGCAGGGACAAAACTAAATTCTCTTTAAACATTGTTAAACAGAAAATATTCGTAAATAAAGAAAACCAGCATCTTAAGTTTACATCAATTATCTTGTAAAACTCTAGTGTGCATAAAATAAAAATTTTAATAAACCTATACAAATGTAATGCAAGATAAATTGGCTGAGCTTTTGCAATAAACATAATTATTTTCACTTTTTTTTTACTTACTTTCCGAAGGAGAAGTAGGTAAATGAGATAAGCTGAATGCATGTGTGTCTATGAATGTATGCGTCTGTGTGTGTGTGTGTGTGTGTGTGTGTGTGTGTGTGTGTGTGTGTGTGTGTGTGTGTGTGTGTGTGTGTGTGTTCCTGGAAGAGTGCGTCTCCTCTAAAAACTTTTGAGATCATATACTAAATGTAATCAATCTTGGTACACATATACTACCTGGCAAGGTGACTTGACTTTCATTTATTTGTTCGTGCCATATTATTTATTTCAAAATGGTAGCCATTTTCATAATTTTTGAGTAACTTGACACATGTAAAAAGATATTTTTCTGAATTTTATCAAGCTTGGTAGTACATATTTAATATTATTTACTAAGGTGACTTGACTTTTGTGTGTTTTTATTCATGTCATGTTCATTACATAAAAATGGCTGCTTTTTGAAATTTTTTGTCACATTCAGCTATCTGAAGAACGATTTTCAGAATTTCAGCAGACTCTGCAGCGTACTTGTTAGAGTAAAATTGCTGTATTTGTGTTCATGCCCCTTTCATATTTAGACTGTTCCGACCTTCTGAAAATTTCTTTATTAAACAAGATATGAATACGAACCGTAATCAGGATACATAATAAAACGATTTCAGTTTTATGTGCAGGCATGAACATTTTTTGACAACATGACATTGTTATCGCGCAAACGCAGCAGACTACAACACACGTTTCATTTACGACTGCAGACCCAGTTATTCGTCCAAAATTGTTTAACATGTTATAATGTTTACCTTTGGTACAGCTAATTATGTCTGTGTGCTTCGGTGAGAAAATTAATTTATGAATTGGAAGCAATACACTCAAGTGTTTATAATCGCCAAACAATTCCTGTTCAAAACAACCACGCAATAAAGAAACAAATTGGCAAAATAAACAAAAGAACAGGACAATAAACATACAAATAAATGTGATTAAACACACAAAATAAACACTTGAGGAAGACGACTAGGCCTTAAGCACACCGCACAAAAGAATTAAAATAAAAGAAATGTAAGGTGTTTAGAAAATACAACTTAACCTTACTAGATACTTCAAAAATCGTTAAAATGCCCAGAGGAACAATTATAAATAGTAAGACGTTGATTTGTGCTTCGTTAACCCTTTGGCGAGCATGCTCGTACATTTTCATGCGTCAATTATAATGCCTGGTAGAGCATGCCCATACATATACATTTTTAACTTTGCTTTAAAGAGCATGCTCGTACATGAACGTTTCTGTAGTTCTTACACCTTTCACTACACCTAGTGTCATCTACGTTTTGTTGTAAGAAACGTTTGTATTAGTTACTACAGCCAGTACAGCACTACCAAACACATATAACACAATGCTATCTTGTGTCACGTATATCAACTTCAGCACACCACGTTATTCCTGCCACGATACTATCAATATATTTCGCTGTTGTATTTTGTTCAATAAATTTACTATAGGTAGCGACAGCTGTCCGAATAATCTGTTACAAATGTTTTCCCGCTAAATTTGTTTATTTTATTATGTGAACAAAGAAGTATTTTCGTATTTATTTGTGATTCGACTAAACATGGCTTTAGCTTGGAAAAAAAGAAAACTGTCTGATAAAGAACTTCAAGAAATTATTACTAATTGGGAATCGGCAGATAGTGACCAAAGTGATGTAAATTCCGTAATTAGTAATATGAGTTGTGCAAATTCCGTAACTAGCGAACCAGTAGTTCCTGCCTTGGAAAATGACGATGTAACGCAGGTGAGTGCCAGAAATAATTTTGATTGGAAAAGTGATACTGATATTTTTCCGAACATACTGGACTCAAACAGTAAATGCAGTGTTTCAGATGACGTAGTTTTTTCGGAAAATCGCACAGAATCCAAAGTTTTGAAGCATTTTTTTGATACTGTTTTAGTGGAACACATTTTGTATGAAACTGACAAGTATTATTCATACGTGATGCAAAATAATTATGTGAAAGCTCATTCAAAACTGAATAGTTACACAAAACCTTCTGTGGCTGATATCTATATCTTTGTAGCAGTCTCCCTGTTGATGGCTCATACTGCTAAAAATAAGCTAAAAGAATATTGGTCAACAGATCCACTTCTCTCCACTCCTATTTTCTGGAAAATATTTTCGCAGAATTGTATTTTACCCATCCTCCGACTTTTGCATTTCTCGGACAGCCTGAACCAGACAAATGGTGACCGATTGTATAAGATAAGTTCTATTGTTGAGTTGGTCAAGATGAAGTTCAAGTATACTTTTGTTCCTTACAAAAATATTTGTATTGATGAAAGTATTATAGTATGGAAAGGCCAATTGTGCTTCCAACAGTACGTTCCTACAAAACGACATAGGTTTGGAACAAAGCTGTTTGTTTTGTGCGATTGTGAAACGGGATATAGTCTGGATTTTTTTTATCTACACTGGAGCTACAACAAACATTGATGAAATCTGTGGTTTGGGGATTTCGGAATTGATTATCATGACTCTCCTTGAACCGTTTTTGGGTAAAGGGCATTCCTTGTTTGCTGACAACTGGTACACTAGCCCACAACTGTTCGAGTATCTGTTAGAAAACAAAACGGGTGCTTGTGGTACAGTAAGAGAAAAAAGAAAGTGCATGCCAAAATTTCCTCAGAAAGTTGGGAAGTGTGATTGTGTCGTGTGCCATACTGCGACAATGCTTGCGGAAAAGTGGCATGATCATCGTGATGTGTGCATGTTGTCAACTATCAACAGCCATGAAATGCAAGTGACACACAAAATGGATCGCAACACAAGAAAAATGATCCAGAAACCTGCATCTGTCCTGCTGTACAACAAGAACACGGGCATAGTGGACCGCACCGATATGCAACTAAGCTTCTTGGACAGAACACGAAAATCTTTGAAGTGGTATAAAAAACTCTTTTTCCACATTTTAGACATGATTGTTTACAACTCCTGCATTTTGTTCAACCTACAAACAGGGAAAAAAATTAGACTTGTGGACTTCATAATTAAGCTTGTAAGGCAGCTCTTGGAAGATTTTGTCACTACAAGGACACCCCCTAAATGTGGGCGCCTGTCGGCTGTAATTCCAGTTGTACCAGATCCTTTGAGACTTACAGGCAGGCATTTTCCTGAGCCTGTCCCTCCAACAGCTATGAAGAAGATGCCACAGAGACAGTGCTTTGTGTGTAAGCATACTGCAAAACGTCCGACAAAGCGGAAAGGTACACGTTGGTATTATAGCTCCTGTAATGTGGAGTTATGTATTTTCACGTGCTTTCGTCATTATCACACACTAAAAAAATTTTTGAATGAAAAAGCTGTATTTTTCAATATGTTTATACTTGTGGTAAACATTCCTGATATTATAGCAGGGCTGCTAGTTTTGTTTTATAGATGTACTGTGCTTCGCAAAAAAAAAAACTTAGTTGAAGACATGAAATATTATGAAATAATACAGTAGATTGGTAATATTCTTTCACAAAACTCACATATTTTATTCGTGTTTATTTATTTTTATGCATGTGACACTGATGATGCAAACATTTTTATAACAGTATATTTCAATGAAAGATAAAGTGATTTGCCAATGAAAATATTGCAGAGTTTGTAACATTTTTAATTTTATTATTGCTTACTTTTTCTGTACAAAGAAAATATGCAAAAAGTGAAGGTTTTTTTTTTTGCATGAAAATATATTTTATGACTGTTTTTAATTTATTAGTTTTATGTAGGCCTTTGTATGTTGTTAGAAATGTTTGATAGAAATTTGATAAGCATTAAAAAAGGCGATGAAACATTATGAAAGAGAGAATTTCTAGTTATACTGTTTTATACATATTTTTTCTTGGGTTTAATTTTTTGTGTATTTATTATAGAATGTTTAGAGAAACTTATTAGCAATCAAAGACTGAATGAAAAAACTAAAGCATGAAAGTGTAACAAAACTGATTCTGTATTTCTGAATGTATTGTATTTATTATGATAATTTAATTTGTTTGGCTATGTCTAATTATTACAGTCTCATATGTGATACAGATGTTTCATGGAAAAATGAAAATCACGAAAGCAGACAAAAAAACTATAATAATTAACAAAATGTTTGCATAATTTATGTATTCATCAATGACTACATAAATATGGTAATATATAATGTGAGAGGTTGTTTGCAAGGTAAGGTTTCATAAGATACAGCAAACAAAAGGTAAAGTAAAAAAAAAATAAACCAAAACTGTGTTAAAAATTATGTAAAAATGATGCCAATAGCTATCAGTTTTAGTTATAATGTATGTTTAAAGGCTATATGTATTTTTACTGGCAGCAAGGAGAAACACATGTTTCATGGAAAACTTGAAAGGCTTGAACACAAATGATGAAGCATGTTCGCAAGCAAAGAAAATCCATAGTTTTGATATTTATCTATTTTATTATATACAATTTGCTATATGAAAAGTGAGTTATTTCATTGAAATGTTTCATGGGTTACAGTAATGAAAGTAAAGAAAACGAATTTTTGAAAATTATGATATTTTTATATAAAACATTTTATGTATTCAAATTGCTTTTAATTTTTGTTATTGTCTCTGTTTGTGTATACATATCACATTCTGCAAAGGGAAACACATATTTCATAAATATTATAGTGCATGTGAAAAGAAACATTTATGTAACTGTAAAATTACTGCAGTATTGGTATTTATAGATCTTATTATAAAAATGTTGTTGAAATGCAAAGTGAATTATTATTAACCACTGAATGTTTCATAGACAACAATAATGAAAGGTATGATAGTAAATAAAGCAAATATTTTTTTTTTATATTGCTATCATGAAAATAACTAAAGTATAGGTATTGTTATTTTATACGCATATTACAAGTCGCTAAGAGGGATAAATTTTCATAGATAATCATTAAAGACGTAACACACATGTAACAAAACCAAAATTTATAAGCAAAAATTGTTGCAAATCTTTGAAATTTTTCCATTTACATGTCATATCAAAAATATTTGATGAAACATTCATTATCTCTTAGAATTACATGTTTCATACAGTAATGAAATGTATGACATGAAAAAGGAATACATTAGGAAATGTACTGTAAACGTGTCATAGGTATAAAATTACATATGTGTGTTTACTAGATAATATTAGAAAATAAATAAATAAAAAATATGTGTTTCATAAAGACATTAAAGGCACGAAAATGCATAAAAAGACACCAATTTACATATTTTAATGCAAATAAAGTACTTGTACATAATTGTAATTTTTAGGTAAGGTGATGTTTTTGCATATTTATATATGTTAAAAAATTTTATGAATATGTATTTTAGTAAAATTATGTTTCATACTATCATGAAAGGCAGAAATACAAGTACATAATAAATTTATGTGTAAAACATTATTTAAGAAATATGTATTTAATTTTTCGAACCTGAATTATTCTAAGACAATCTTCTAAAATAAAAATAAATAAATATAAAAAATATAGTTTCATAATAAATTATAACTAAAAAAAATTTTTAAATAAAAATATAATAAAATTTATTTGTTTAATGCCCCATTTACCTGTATAAACAAAATTACTATATTTTAAAATTTGTATTTATTTTCTCTAATAAAACCTTGCTCTGAGGCCTATTTATAAGTACAACATATGTGTGCTCACCAAAGGGTTGAATAATGAAATTATTTTTTTTTATTTCTTATTTACATGTTTTTATTTTCAAATATGTAAACAAGATATAAACAACATTGCAATAGGTTAGGCATGTAAGCCTATATGAATAGTTGAAATTAATTATTAAAATTATGTGCGAAGGATAATCTAGAAAAAAGGGGTTCCCCGCACATTATCTATTACGGGAATGTTAAAAATATAAAATGTATTAAATCATCAACAATAAAAATATAATATTAAAATTAAAATTCCACATGAAAAACAAATGCTGCATCTATTATAAATACAAAATTACATATCAGGATTATGATGTGTCTCTTTAATAGAAAACAAATCATATTAAGGTAGCTTTAATTTAAAAGAAGATAAATAAGGTGCCCCGATGGCACTTAGCTGTCCTGACATTTGATGTAGGGGTGGTGAGTGAAACGGAATCGGAGATATAATCACACAGTTCTTACACTGAATGCTGGAGAATGGAGATGATTGCACGTATTCTCAGCAGCGACGAAAACACCAATCCATTAGTTCAATTGCTGGGATGAGCCACAGGCACGAAACAAACCAAGATGGAAAAGCGCCCATAAGGATGTGAGGCCTCAACACTTGGACCCTCAATAAAAGAAAGGAACGCGAAATTAATAAAATGTGCACGAAAAATAACAAATCGAGAAACTCTCTGAAGACAGGTACTCACCAGACGGCGACGAAAAAAGAAGAAAAACGTAGCACTACATTTTAAGACAAAGCTACGTATGAAGTAGTAGAATAATAAAAAAAACTATTCTTGTAGACTACATGATAATATTAATAAAGAACTAAAACGAAAATAAACAGAACAGTTAGGACATCTAGGTCACTACGTGTGCTGGAAGTACACGAATACCACAACAACACATATTGTCGTGTTCACTGCTGATCAACGAGTGCCGGAAAAATAGAGGAGGAGAGGTGACAGAGAGCAAACAGTGGCGTAGCGCAGTAACTTTAAAACGCCCCACTATATGGCAGGGGCAGTCAGAATCGCCTACCGACAAGGAGGCACTGGGCTTTCACGTGTACAGAGCTGCACAGAAAGGACGTGATAAACATGCAGAGTACACGCGCCCTGACACAGTATATGCCCGCAGTGCAGTATGGAACAGTGAAGAAAAAAAAGAAACAAAAGATTCGGCTAAGGAATCCAAAACGTAGCCGAGCACGTCCGGCTAACAAAGAAAACATTACTGCAGCCTGAATTGGCTCTACTCATAACTAACATGTGAAGGAAAGGTAGACTGTAATGAAAAATAAAATGTACTGAAATATCCAGAGTAAAATAAAATTACAGAATGACACCAAATTATTGTTAGTATAATGTAAGCAAGATTAACATCAATAAAAATTAAAAAGTTACAAAAGAACCTAAATTTATGTAAATATAGACAAAATATTATGTTTAATTTACATAAGTCGTGACGTATATAACACGGCACATAATACGCTACATAATGCTCTCGGTTGTGTTTTCAATTAAATATTCAATTATTTTACACGAATGACTGAAAATTTACCTTTTGCATTATAAGACGTGCATCTGCATGTAAACGTCCATGCCATGCTAATCGGACTCCATTTCTTACATTGCATGGTGCCTCGAAATATTAACATCCGAAATCAACTTAGATAATGTTACTTCTGCTATGTGTGACAACAATAGATAATTTGTCACCGAATATCACCATCATATCTAAGAGTAAGTTTGGTGTCAAGGAAAAATAATAGTGTCGAACGGATTTGTTGTCTATTTGGCCTGCCAAATAGTCTTCATTATCTTCAGTAAAATATAAAATAAATTTCAGCATTTCCTTATGTTACTTTTTTGTTTAGTTTCGTTCCAAAGTTTTTAATAGTGTAGTTCCAAAATCAATGATTTTTATACAACAAAAATGTACAAGTAATCGTAATACAGATCTTTATGTTACGCCAGACAAAAGTAACATTTTTTTATGTTTATTGAAATGCACTTAAATAACAGTATCGCAATCGAAGGAATGCCCCAATGGAAGGGCGTTGCAGACTTTATGGCTTTTTAGAATTTTGAGGGTCTACTGCTAAGGGACCGGTGATTTTAGCAAAAAGAATTTTGCAACATCTTATTTACAAGTCTTATGTGCACACCTGCAGCTCTGCTTCTTAGTGAACGATTGGATATTTTTAACTATCAGTGTCTTGTGGTTTTACCTGCTAATAACAGACGTGTGGTGTCATCATAACCATTCTCTGATAGGCCTAGTAAAATAAGTGACACCTCTAAAAATAGACAAGCTGCCAATAACTACCAAGCAGAGCTACAGGTGCATACAAAAGGCTTTGAAACAAACTGATGGAAGAATCTATTCGCAAAAAGCACCTGTCCCTAGCTATTGTTAACTGGTACTCTTAAAGGTCTGTCTGTAATCCGTGAAATAACTCTACGACACAGACTTGCAAGAAAATAAGCACCCGTTTCTTACAGACACTTTTGTTTACAATGACACTGTATGCCTCTTTTCACGTGCAATAAAGTCAACGATAACTAATATGTAATGACAGGATATTTGTTAATCACCTGCCATTTGTATTTTTACTATAATAAGTTACAGAACATTTATTAACGTGTCCTACTTGTATAACAATGGGATATTGTTTTATTCTCCTACTAGCTCAGGCTCAGTCTTTGAGTGGGGAGAAAGGGCAAAGACTCATGTATGTTACGAATAAACATGTACATACACTGGGTTTTTGGGGGTTGTCTTCTGGAAAATTTTTAATTTCAAGGCATAAAATGATGCAATTTAGATGTTTCCAAACATAAATATTGAGTGTAAGGTAGATATTTAGTAAGTGACATTATCTTGTATGAATAATAACTACACATACCGAAAAAAGTTGGGGGAAGGTTCAAAACACATCCTTTGTCCCCAAAAATTAGTTGGTAGGGGTGGGGGCCTGCTACCCCGACGTCTCCGGAGCCACTGGACTTGCTAAATACGCTAACATTGTATTCTGCTGGCTGCTCGAACATTTAAACGATTTAATTTATAGTCACATTGAGATTTTCTATGTTGATTATCCAGGTTACCAAAATGGTTGATTCTAGTATCCCATACAGTATAGAAATTCTCCTTCAACCTTGAGAGTATATTTATTCATGTCATATAGAATTTTAGTATGCTACGACATTAATTATAAAATATCCTCCAAAACAGTTTTATAAAATATTTCTGAAAACTTTTAGAGTGGCTGTAAAAAAATACGTAGAACATAAAGAGAGCGAACTGAACATACACAAATGTGATCTAATGTGAAAAACTGGCTAAGCACCCATAGCAATACGGGGTTTTTTCCCAATGTTAAGTACGTATCACTGTAAAATCTAAAAAATCGAACTCAATCGGCAACGAATTTGTTACAAAGTAATACAGTAATACACTTAAATAAATAAATATTTTTTTTTTTATTACTGTATACCAGTGTCTGTGAAGAATGTAGGAGTAAATCAGGCATTCTGTTGTCTCTCTCTCATCATTCTATTGTTGCTCAATATCCACTTTGACTATCGTCCTTTTGCTGTTATAAAAATAACCAGCTGGAGCTGGAGTAGAGCAAGATAGGTCAGTCACGCGACAGGTTTTTGGTAATCACTAGTCACTTGTAAAAGCCTCCTTATGATTCATGATTTCTAGACAGCAGGAAATTCAAATTAAGCCTTAAATATTTTATTCGCTTGATAAAGAGTTTATAAAATGTGATTGAACTGATATTTGTAAACTTGTGTGTATAGTAGTTCGGTTTTCTTTCCTTCGACATTTTGAACTTTATGCAAAGAGTTTTACTTTGTTGCAGTTTATGTATTTGTCTAGTGTTAGCAGTGCAACCATAAGTGCATCGAAAAACCACTGTCAAGACTTACTCGCGAAAACTTTGCTTGTGTTACTGTTAGCAGACCTCAAGCCAAGTTTTTTCCTGTCCATATAGGCATATATATATCCACTACACGTGTTATATACATAACTTTTGTTATTTTACTGCTAAATTATAAGAACTGTCGTAATGGCAGTTTCCAAATTTTCACGGAAACATCTCTACCCTAAAATCCCTACTGCCTTCACAAATGATTCTGTTAGTTGAAAGTTTGCATTCAAGGATTTGTCTGCTTTGAAATTATTTTGGTTCTATAACTTTATACGATAAAGTTCGCAAATTACAGTAAGATTTTAATGTTGTTTAAATATTGTTGCAGTTATACGTGTAGAATAAATAAAACACATCATATTTACTTTTATTTAATAAATATTAATTTGGTTAAATGAAATACGGGTCACATTTTTAACCTACAATTCTGTTCCAGTGAGACGAGAGGAGTAGGTCCAAATTGTTACCGGTAAGCATACTTTTTGTAATGGATTGAAAAATTAATAGGTTTGTATTGTAGCAACATGAACTCATTATTTAAAAATACTCATGACTTAAGTTTAACCTTGTAAACGTTAGACAAAATACAAAGACATTATGTTTAGTAAAATCTTTGGTGTTTATGGACTACCTCTTCTGCTTCTCCGGTAGACAAATGTTACAACATAACTACACAGTTACGTAAATATTTATACCAAAATTATTTTCTTGGCATTTGTATTTGTACTTCAGTTTTTCTCCTGAATAATTACACTTCAAAACATAATTAATGAGTCCAACAAGCAAATTACGAATGAACTGTATAGTAAAACGGGTGCAAGATGTAGAAACACATCAAGGGATGTGAACCACGTAGCATTTGTCACGGGATGTGTGGAGGGATGCAATGTCGTCCATTATAGGGCGGTTATACAGAACAACTTGCCGAAGTAAAGTTAGTTTAAGTTTGCAGAGTCACGTAACCCAATTTTGTCGATCACCAGAGGTTAGCTGTGTTTTGATTACGGTATAATACTGCAGAGTCCGATCACTCGCTTTGTAAAACTGGAAGGTAAATGTCGTCGAAAAAAGGTTCTTCATGAGATGAGCGCACAAGCACTACTTATTTTGTGCTCCTAAATTGATACATGGAATATTATGTTTTTACATACACAGGCGAAAAACTAAATATGGTGGGAATTAAAATTAAGCCTACGTATTTCACACACTTTTGAATTTGTAACTAAATGTGACAAATGTACATAATGCATATTTAACTCGTTAACTTTACTTATATTTTACATCTTCATAATATTAAATTATATATAAAATTATAAATAATATAAAATTTGACGTATATTATGTACTACTATATATACTATTTGTTGTATACGTATTATATTAAATACTGTACTAAATGTGATGAGGGCAGTACATGTGTGTGTGTCTGTGTATGTTTATACATATGTGTATGTGTGTGTGCATCTGTGTGTGCATGTGTGTGTGTGCATGTGTAAGTATGTACATGTGTACGTATTCAAGTATGTGTGTGTGTGTGTGTATATGTATATATATAATTGTGCGAGTGTGTGGGAGAAGGGGTGTACGTATGTTCGTGTTGTGTTGTTTCTTCGCTACTTTTAACCTTGTAAGTTTTTTTATTTATAAACCACGGGCCTCAATGTGCCAAAGGCTCTTGCAAAAGAAGCAATACATTACAAATTTGCTGGCTAAGGCATGGGCATGAGTTGTACAATTGTAGTCTATATTTACTTGATACTAATCTGAAATAAAAACTAATATTTACATATAACAACAAAAAAAGAAGGAAGAGAGTAAAAAACCTAAATGGATTACGTACCCCTAACTGTACAAAACACTGCGGTAAATGAAGTCTCCTATTGTGCAACATAAGTGTCATTCTTTTATAAATGTGTTTACATAAATTTTTTAAAGGTTAATAATATATAAATGTTTGCACCCAGCTTATAAAATTTTCTGACTACTTGCAATCATTTTAATGTATTTTTTAAAACTTGAAAACTTGTTTGTTATATATATATATATTTGCTTTGTTTTTTAATTATTTCTGTCGGTCTTGAAATTTTCTTTATGTATATGTAACAAGTTGTAACCTATCTATTCTGATGTATTTATGAAAACTCCACTCTTAAGTGTTTGAAATACAAGAGGTTATGTAAATAAATAAATAAAAATAAAACACATGATACTCGTGTTACTTCTTGTGAGCTCAAACTGACGTTTTTGACCTTCCCAGACTAACCTCGTGACTTTTTATAACCGTCCTATAATGGATATTTCAGGGATTCCCAAGTTTCAACTGTGATAAACCTAATTGTTTTTCATTAAAATTCCCAAACATTAAATTTTTATAACGTTAACGTGATACGAATTACTTACAATAACTCAAGTTTTTTTTCCTCGAAATTCTCTTCTTTCCACTCCACATTTTTTTTGTTCGTCTTTCGTTACTGAGGACCTAGATCCTGCACAGAACCTGTTCGACCAGCACGCTAACTCTTGAGAAAGCGCTGAGCTTCCAGGACGTGGCCATCCGTGACGTCAGGACAATCCCTGCCTTTGTTTGTAGTAAAAAAATCATGTTTTGTAAAATATTTCATTCACTACTCCAAGGAATGCTATGAAAAAATAATGAACATTAACAGTTATAATGCGGACTAATTTACGTAACCATTTTGCAAAATAAAGCCAACAACAGCCACAAAAAAAATATTTTTTTACCTGCCGGCGACGTAGTGCCATAAGAAATGCATTGGGAGGAGTGGTTTCATTTCAATTATAAATATTTTTAGAGTAACTGTAAAGTCCAGAATCATTTACATAAGTAAACATATAACGATAATACTATGTGTAACAAAGTTACGAAGGGATTTTACGATATAGGCCCGGGTTTGGGTTTTAAAAAATATTTTTGCAAGAATTGTAGAAACTTGCACCCAAGCCCTTAAGCATCTATTCACCAGAAGGCCTCAAATACGTGCACATGTGATTATATATATTCACAAAGTACAGTGATTCTTTCATTCTGTATCACATATGTGTTATGAATAATATTTAGTAGAAAATTCATATGTTAATCACAAAAATTCTGTTGTCAGAATGTTAAATGCCGAAAAAAATAAGCTCAGTAAAATAAATTGTAAATATTGATAATAAAAGTACAAGTATATTTATATTTATTGTTGCAAAAAAAATTGGCAGGATGTTATGACACAAGTTAATCATAAATTAGCCAAACAATAATATTATAAGGGGCCTGATTTCATATATATATATATATATATATATATATATATATATATATATATATATATATACAGGGTGTTCGAAAAGTCCTGCACGATAACGTACGGGACGGTAGGGGTGGTTGTGGTGAGCAATTTGAGATGGGAAACCCGGGGTCAAAGCTCAACCGTTACGCCCCTACGAGCAATGTAAAAGTATGAACATGTTTGGCAACGTC
>PNEQ01012377.1:8474-31944 GCA_003012365.1 Medauroidea extradentata
AATTGTTCGTGAACAACATATACATATTCCTAGCATTTTTATAATTTTATCTCATTTTGACATTGTCACTTTTGGCAGTAAACCGACGATATATCATCTCACTAATCTCAGGTTTGGGGCACCAAATACGTTTCCGCGAAACCTTTACCCTCTGAAACTTTGTAATGTCAATAAAGTTAAAGTGAATATTTTGACAATACAGTATATAATTGAGGGCACCGTCACCAATGGTTGTGCACAGGGTAAACAGATGTTTCTCATTCGATTAACGACTTACCTTAGATGTCTGTAACTACCCCAGAACGTCAAATTGGCAGTTTTATAAATAAGGCCCAGGCGAAGTCGCTGTTAGTGGGGGGGGAACAAACTTAAGATTGCTTTTCGCGTGGACAGCTATAGCTACTTATCCTGCTGCAGAATTAGTTCAACTAGCTGCTTGGACATTCTAACACTTGATGACTGAAGTACCAATCTTGTGTACAAAGAGGTTTTTCAATTAAAGTAAATATTATCAGTTACGAATAATACTCGCGAGCAAAGCCGCGGGGGACTGATATATATATTAAGATATTACATAACACGGCCTAAAACACCAACAATATTTACTTGCATACTTACAATTGTTCTCTTGCGCCAGTTTTGCCATGTTGTATCTCTCAGATACTTCCAGTCCCTTGTAAAGGCTCCGATAGCTGTAGCTTTTTCTGTTACTCGTTTCCATGCCTCAACTTTTTTTCATGTGTCAATTGCGGCGTAAATCTCCCAAATAATACATTCTTCTCCTCTCGAATAAGGTTTAAGATACTTATTTTATCCCCAGAACTGCACATGCTACTGTAAGAATAAAGGTTATGTATGTCACATTCGGGGTCTATTAATTGCAAAGATGATTAATTGCAGTACAAATCGATTGTTCATTAATTGAAGGGATCGGTTATCGTACATTCACACTTGAGAGACATCTAGTGTGCAATTATTGAAACCTATGGTTTGACATATAATTGTCATGTTTATAAAACAGTCATTAAAAGTCTGACAATTTACAATTATTTACCTGTCAGGTAAGATGAACTTGTATTTTATATGAAACAGACTTGTGTCATGACATATCTACATATTTATCAGATTTGACATAATATTCGTATATGTCACACTTGTCACGTTTTATGAAATAGGGTCCAGGTCGTAGTTGGAATGAAAAACACCAGAAATGCACTAATTCCAAGGTAGCGTGATCTATTTTTTCACAAAGTAGCAGCTTCGTCCTCGCACTCCAACCCACATAAATCAATCATTATGCGCGAAGATAAGTCAACTACGGGACTGTCAAAGAGAGATACATAATTAAATAATTTAAATATTTAATCCCCTATAATATGCACAATAGGCACTATCTTTAACACATATTTTAATTAGACACTTAAATATATTTAGACATCAAACCTCATTACGGTCTTACTAAAAACAAAATGTGTTTTCTTCTTTTATTTATTTTGTTTTAGATTTAGATTTTTTTCCCTTATGTAGTGAATTATTTTGGGTCGTGAACTACCTAATGAATGAAATAACGCTGTGGTGATAAAAACTGTTTCTGTGTTGTTTCTTGTTTCTCTAATGTGCGTGTCTTTATAGTAGTCAGCAAAGACTCATGAGAACTTGACAAATGTTATAACATCTTTTTTTGCTCCTCTTTCGAAACACTCAGAAAAAAATACGTGTACTTAAAAATAATCAGTGAGCTAGTAACAGATATCAGACACATCACACAAATAAAAAGTCATTAACTTGAGTTTTCAGTAGGCCTAATTAGAATTTGACTACCATGAAATATAATGAAAACTAAATTCGTAAAAACCACCTTTAGCTTGTCAACGATAATGTAGCAATGTTTTTCGGTTTACTTTATTAATAATTTTGTTGAATTTTTTTTAGTGTTCGTATAGTATCAGTAAAACTATTTTTTTTAATTTATGGATATGCAAAGTAAATCAACTACTATTTATTTCTTACAGACACCTCATATGTGTATACTCACTGACATAAAGTAAAATAATTTATTTACGTCACTTTCAGTGACCAAAATGCGATAGCTGAGTTAAACATTATTTTAACAGAAACAGAACACAGTAAAATAAGTGACAGTTTCTTAATTAACTATAACTTATCTAAAAAAAAAATAATAGTGTTCCATATTAGACAAGCAGCCAAGCAGCAATGAGTAGACTTGTCACAGACAGTAATATTACTGCTTGAATAATCTAATAAAAACTACTCATGCCTTCCTACCACTTATTAGGCTTTATGAAATCGTCCTAAGCATCGTATCCAAGTACGTAAGTTTATGCAGTTCATAATGTTTGGATTGCCTAATTATCGCTAGCTCTTGCTTAACAAAATCAGTCTGTAAGCTCTTGCGTTGCGATTACAGTGATCTAAAATAAAAATTTAGCTCAAAGCATTGTTATTTCCAGATACTTAGCTTGGGTGTATTTAAACAGGATTGTTGCAAAAATTGAAAAATAAATAAATGAATAATTTGTGATGTGCAGTTGAAGCGATGGTGCGGGTGTTTTGACAAGTGCTCCGGTTCTAGAACTCCATTCACTTGGTTCCTGCTCGCTCCTGGCTCAGTAAACTCGGGCATTATTCATGCCCAGCAACGTGGCAGAAATTTCCCACGATGTGTTCTGTAGCCTGCTGTAAATCACTGTCGACCCTAAATTGTTAATGTCTGCCCCAACTTGGCCGTAGCCACGAGGAAGCTACGTATGGATTTGCATAATGCAAATGAACAAAAACAGCCCGAAGCCAGTTCAGTTACAAGGTTAATCTGTTTCACATACAGCTGCCCTTCTCCCCGCTTTAAGCTGTTCTTTCTCGCTGCCACTTACAACAGTTTCATAGCACCTTTCTTATACGCAATTTTTGGCAACCTTTGCGTCTTGCAAGCTGGTTAATTATGCGCGGCACGTCGTAATGGACGACTTGAAAAGAGGCGGAGCTTCAGTCAGGTGTGGGATACAATTCCTATCTCCATGGATACCGCAGCCGAACATAACCTTCATTTAGCTGTTTGGCCTTACATGTCCCGGATGAGATGTACGTCAAGAAAATTTATTATTTGTTTGGAATTTGCCGCTTTTTCAGGTAAACAATAATCTTATGTAATTGCGTATCTTAACCATGAAATTGAAACTAATATTTTTTTACCGTTACGAGCAAATCTATGAATGCGCAATATTTTTGCTTTCTGCAATTACAAACTAACAAGTCAGCATGTTTGTAAACAAGCTTTGTTTCCCACAGTATTTCCCCTGCGGTGTGACGTCAGGGGGGTGTACTTCAAGTCGTCCATTGTGGTTATAAATGATTCGTCGCTACACCATACTATTTCCTCAAGTAACTCAATGTACGGGCTTCATAGTAAGTACAGATTAAATTTTCGTTCATAACATAATTTAACATTTACATTTTATTCCTCCTAAACGTCCCAAACAAACAAATTTTTCTTTCACGCACCAAAAATGTTAACAAAAGAGAAATTATCCACACAACTCGAATAGTATAGTTATTAACATGTCTACGCACAGTAAATAAGTAACTATACAAATTTTTAAATTTTCAAACTTTACAGACTAAAGATTATTCTTGGCTGCTTTATAAATCTGAATCAAATGTATTTTCTGTTGTGAGAACAATCTGCAACTGTAATGAGGTTATTAAGATAAAAAATACAGCAGCAAATCACCTTTTTTTTACTTTCAGTTCTCAACTGAATACAGACTGAGCTAAGAACGGAATAAAACAAGAATCTATAAGCTAACACTCGCTACTGTCAAAATTGTGTGCATTACTTATCTGTAAATGTCCCGTATTGTTTTGCCATATTTCATATTTCCTTGAAAATAATATCAGTTTTCTTCTGTGTGTTTTTGTAATTTGTTGCGTACAGCGGTTTATCTTATGTCGGTTGTTTGGTTCCTGAAACAAACAATCGAAAATTACATAAGTGTAAATTTTTTAAGAAACCTACCATTCTAGCGGCCAGTAAGTCACAAGGCATCTTTAAATCCTGCGTCAAAATTCTAATACTGTCCTAATATAGATAGAGGCGACTTTTTAAGCATATCTTGTTATACAGTAAAGCTTTATTTCGACTTCGTATTGTATTTTAAAGTTTATACTTAAGGTTAATAGTTAAAATATCTTACGCACTAGCCAAATTTCGTCGCGTGTTTTTAGTCTAGGCTATGTATATAATGTTAGTAAAAGATAGTACCATGTGGCGCACATTCTTACACTGATAGATGGATGCTTTATTTAATTATTTTAAGTGCTAACCAGCAGTGGCTCACGTTTTGCTTCAGGCCTTCCGAAATTGCATATTCTCTCTCGTCAAAATATAATTTCCAACTTTCCCTACTCTTCATGCACCAGATATTTGTTCGAGCTTAAATAGAACGTGGTACAAAAATAAACACTGCAACATTTATTGCAATTCGCAGGAATTTAAAAATTATGGAGCGAAAGTGGTTGACATTTTAGAACAAACATTGTTTAGAGTAATGAATTTATTAATCGTGCTTTTCTGCGCCGGAATCGAAGTTACAAACAATATCGTCACACTGTCAGAAAAAATTTTCGTGAAATTACGGAAAAGTACTGGCAAAAAATTATCCTGAAATTTTCGTATAATAACGGACACTAAGTTTTCCATGAAAACATGAACCTCCGTAAAATTACAGACAATCCGTTTTCCTCACACAGCATGAAATTCTGTAAATTACTGGCACCACATTTTCCAGAAATACGAAATAATATTATTATTTATGTTTTCTCAATACCTTAATGTATAATTTAGTATCATGAAAAACTTTTCGAAATTGTATGGATTCGAACCCACAACATTGAGATAACCGTGCAGGCACCCTATCCAACGAACTACAGTGACAAGATAGTCAAGCAGTGAGTTCCATGCAGTGGTAAGAGACCACTTTATAAGGCCCATTTTACAGTGACACGCTAACGCATACGTATCAATAATACGTAAACGCAAGACACTCAGCGTGTGTTCTACAATGGGACGCAAGCGGACACGGATACGCATCCGGAAACGCAAGAGAGTTGGTCAACTCCGAACTCTTACGTATCCGCGCTTGCGTTTAGCCAATAGCGATACAGCATTTCGTCGTTCACCACCATTTTTGTTTACAAACCTTTTACACGTAGAGTTTTCACAGTTAACAATTAAAGACGCCTTCGTGCACTGTATTTACAATTATTATTTGTGACTATAATACTACGGAACACTATTCGTGAAGTGCCATTTGAAAAATTAAACTTACGAAAACAAATTTAAATGTGTAATACAGACTTTATTAATACGGTAAAATTATGCCACTGTTAACATTTATATTGCCATAGAAGACACGTACAAACCTTGCTATAATATTTATAACATACTTAAGTACAAATAAATGTCAAACTATTTTTTACTAACGTCAGAAATTTACAAGAGAAATACCTTCTCTTTCGTTTCATAGGTTGCAAGTCCTTTATGTTCACGAATGCGTTTTCATGCATTGTAGAATAGAAAACGTATTTCACTCCTTGTGCTCGTTTCGTTTGCGTGTTACGTATCCACTTTCTTACGCTTCCGTTTCACTGTAGAACGGGCCAAAGAGACAAATTTTGTTTTTTATTTTCTTATTATACACAACGTCATCAGTACCATTATGAAGAAATATTTTACTGCATAGAAATAAATATATTTAAAGGTGTATACCTGCTGGCGCGAAACGCAGAGAAGAGGTGCGATTATTTCTTCTCAATTGTGGTAAGTTCCATGTAGTGACATGAGTGGCCGCCCTCTGCAAGATATGTGAAGCGAGGAGAATGAATGAATGATGTGTGTGGCCCCCTCGGAACACTTCACTCACCGGGCTGTTCAGCCCTTGTCCATGCGCGATACGAGTCCTTGGCTGTATTGCTCGTCGTTCCGCATCACTTTTCTTCGTTTAGCTCCAGAGTGCGTGCACATTAACTCTAGGCGTCATAGTGATCATTAATACCAGCAGTTTTTTTAAGAAACACAATAAAATATGCTTAAAAATTTTAGAAACATATTTCCATGAATTTATGAAAAGTTACTGTCAAATATCCGTAAACTGGCAATACGGACAAATCTCCATAAACAAACAATTACGGAAGCCATTTCCGTACAATTACAGTACTTTTCTGTAAATATTTCCGTGAATTTACGAAAATGTTTAACAGTGCATAAATATTAAATAATCGTATCACGCAGCAATATGTATGCTCAGAAAATAGCAAATAGAATCTTATAGAATTGCCATTTTTTTTTTTATTTTTCAAATTGCATTCAAATATTAGCGGATTTCAATAAATGGGCAGGATTAATTTATGTGCTACGCCATGTTAAAGAAAGAGCAAAAAGTTAAATTTAAAAGTAAAATACACCACTTTTCATTCTCGTCAAGACGATTAAGTACGAACCGCTACAAACTGTTGATTAGCCTAGAATCAAAGTGCCATTTTCCAAAATTTTGAAAAAAAAAATAAATAAATAAATAAATAAAGTGTAGTTATTGACCCAGTATATTCCAAGGTATACGATTCACTATTTATTTAGTGTCAAACTGCACTATTATATATACGTTCATTGGTAAAGTTATTTCTTAGTCACAAACTGCCCTTTCTCCGCTATATTAAGTGCTGTACGAATCGAAGATACTGTCATCCAACACGAGCACTCTTTCGCCATTTTTTTTTTAAATTCTGTTTGCAGTTAGGTGCTTTTCGTGTGGCTTGTATAAGTTAGTATAGCTTCTTTTCAGTGATAAATAATGTATCATACCTATACAGCACTTGAAATACATCGGAATATTAGACGAAAATACTTGGACAAGTTATTAAATCAGACTTTACTCACTGAACACGAGTCATTTCTGTGCCTGTCGGTCACACAAAAAAAACTGTCATGCAGACCGAGGTGTATTGCAGAACAAAACGTTTTTGATACTTACACTCTATTAGCTCCTAAATATATCCACTTACCAGTCTAAATTCTTCCACGGACAACTCAAGATTTGTGTAATGGTATCGCTTAGCGCTGATTGTCTGGAAACACTCCCCAAAAATGGGCCAAACCATGTTGCAAACCTCGGGTCAAGGATTCTGTTCTTGGGTTACATCACACGCGTGAATAAAACGCGGACCATAAAGGAAGTGACGAACTGTACTACTGTGGACAGCCATTCTGTCCCATTGCAAAGAAAATAGACATCAATTCTCGGTACGGACCCGGTATGCATGTTTCTAGTCATTCTGTTCCATTGTAAGAAACATTCACAGAGATCATAAAGGAAGTGTATCATATATTGCTCAAGTTTGGACCGCTACCATTTTGTGTACCAACACTGAGATATGTTTCACGATTTTACTGACAGTCACATTACATTTCGCGCAGATAAAGACTGCTCTCTAGAAAATAGTTTGTAAATCTGCCACACGTGCGTACAGGAGCGCTAAGAAATAGTATGGTAGAATTGTTTGCCAGACATCCATTGTAGCACTTCCAAAAGTTTTTATAAAACTGTCAAATGTATACTGAAGTTACTATACTTGTTTTGTAACAACTGTAAAAGTTTGCAAATTTATAAGTCGGAAGTATGGTAACTTTCGCATGCTGTGTTTAAGTTAATTACTTCCTAATAATTTTAGGAAGTTTTTTTACAGTGTGGTGGCGTTGCTGGGTGACCACTGACACGGAAAACTGAAGGGCATGTACAACTGGTCGAGTTACGGTCAACTGCAAGCAACGTGTAATTTGGCATGTCGTGTACGGCATGTCGATAAAATTATTATCGATACGAGACTCACTAACTGCCTACAAATTGCACGTCATCTGTAACGCTGAAAGCATGTAATCCTTTTGTTGGCTACTAGTAGCTGGCCGGTGATTCTGAATTGTAATGCTCTTTCCTAGGTTATCGCGGAAAAACTTGACTGTTTGCAGGGTTTCAACGTGCGTTCAGCTTGTGAAAAGATTACTGGCTTTCGCTTATACGTAGAGCTGTTGGCCTATTTGATTAAGCCAATACAATGTCGTCACATAAATCCAACTGAAAAGCCTCTGACTCATCACTTTTTAAACCTTAAGGCCAGGTGTCAACACTGCAGGTACAGAAATGATGACTCATGCCTAACTTGACACAGCGCTGTACAACACTCGTGGACCAGTTACGTTTCGCTGCTGAGCCACATCCCAAGCCAGGATACTGTTTACTAAAATCTAGCTTTCACGTTTAATTGGGCTCATTTAAACATTTTTCAAAGATAGCACCATACATTCAAGCTACAAAAAATATTTGCTGCAGTACAGGTCTGTTTGAAAAATTAAATATTGACTTACTCCAGTAATATTGTTTTTCCTCCGTAATTTTGTAAGAGAACTTTATAACTTTCAAAACAGACGTAGATTATTTGAAAGAGAATAATGCAGTACAGCAAATAAGTTATATATGTTAGCAATGTTAAAATATTTGTAGTTAGGAAATATTCATCACCATTCTTGGAGGTCAGATGTGTTAGGGGGATACTAATTACCCTTTCTGATAACGGAACTTTCATTAAAGAATACGATAAGGTGTTTAAACTGGACTGTTTTCTGTTAAGTCAGCCACATAACTGCGAATGAGAATTATTGTTACACTCTGTTTGATGTTCTAATGCTTTATGAATCAATCTTATATCAGGGCACCATCACGATATACGGATAAAAAAAAACACTTAAATCATGACGGGGTCGAATTCTATCCACATAATAGAAGGGAATTACATCGCTTTGACTATGTAAAAAGGTACAGTTATATTTTTAGTTTAAAAATGAAAAAAAAATTGATGATACATAAAAAATATAAAATAATACATCGGTGAAGGTTTCGTATGACAAACTGGTCATGTGCAATGTTTGTTACGTTGTCAGTCAAGCTCATTTCCGTGCACACCGTGTATGCTTTTTAGCTCAATGGCGAATATGGCTGACTTCAAATATGTTTGAAGTATCTTGAAGTCAAATACGTTATGTCGTGTTCGAAACAAAGCGGAATAGTGTGTGTACGTGAATTGAGTTTTAAAATACTTAGTAAATTACTAAGTTGTAAAAATGTGTGTTTTTCCTGTTTGCAAAGTATTCATTCACGTCTTGATTCGTTATGTGCGTCACTGTTGTAGCACGTTTGTGTAGTTGTGAAGTTGCTATTGACTGTCTAAAAATACTGTTCGTTAGTAATAGATTATGTAATATATTTAATTCACACGATATATAGGCGCATGTGTGTATATATATATATATATATATATATATATATATATATATATATATATATATATACACACACACACCTTTAGCGTGAACTAATTACTGTAGTTATGTAATTGTTTCAATTTATTTTGTTACAACTTTGTAACTTTTTCCTGTGAAGTTAAGAAACTATGAACTGTTAAGTAATGCACTACACATTTCCGCAGTGAAAATACTTCCCTTTCTTCAGCCACCCGAAAACGTTCAAGTTCAGTAATTATAAGTTCCTAACCAAAATTAAATTAGAAATACTTTATAAGATAATTTAAATATAACATAGTAGTTAACGATAAAAACTATGTGTTTCAGGGTAGGGTGAAATTTTAACTCGAGTAATTCAATATGTGGTCGGAGTGAAGTTCATCTATAAAGTGAACCGAGCTACCTCTAGCAGGTTACTTTCCTTAAACACCTAATGTAAGTCAGTACCAACCTGAAAAATTATAAACCTACACAAGAAATAATCTACTTGTCATATTAGTAACTTTATGGTATTAGACCACGCTTGGAAATTTTGATCTATTGATAAAATTAGTCGACCAAAAATTAACATTGCTCGACTGCTCTTGATACTTTATTTACTCTATTCCTTAAATTTCGGGTAAATTTTCTTATTTCTCTTTCCCCCCTCCCAAAAATATATTTTCTGCTAGCGCAACTGCAGAAGGCTGCTGCACATTTATTCAGCATGCTGCTATTTTACCTACTCGAGACAATTTATTGTCATTAAATGTATATTCTACCACAGTAAATTAAGCCCAAGCCACAGTTTTCTAGCATGTCTGCACAGTACGTGTAAAGAAATATTCGACAGCTCTAAGAAAATAGGTTTTGCTGCAGAATAAAAATTTTTATTACGCCCAAGACAGTGTACAAATTTAAAAAAATAAACGTTATTTTTTCTAAATAGTTTAATTTTGGTTCATTTCAAGTGAGAAAACCATGTACCTAGTGTTCACAGAGTCATTTAATTCTGTGTTCGACTAAAGTCGCAAGTCGCAGCTAAGCAATATTTCGTATGTTCGACTATAGTGGAAAGTCGCAGTGAAAGTAGCTGCGGTGCGGGCGTTACGACTTTATTCTAATGACAGCTTGAGGCCAAAGTACCGGCGCCTCCCTTCACGAACTCCGTCGAGTTGAAGGAGCTGAAATCTATTGGGACGCTATCGACGGCTGACAATCCACCACACCAGCACTTTGTCCTATCTACCTTCTCCTGCAAGGCCGTCGAGTCAGGCTTCCGCTGAATGTCATTTGTCAACGTCAACGTCATCAGAGGCGCGGAAAACATGTCGCTTGCACCGGGCCCGCAAGACATCTGGGACCAGCCCAGCAAACAGACGTCTTCTGATTAGGTAGTAACACGCTGCGCCCCATATTCGACTGTGACAGCGCTGACACGCGTACCATAATTCCGGTACCTCGTACCTCTTATCATTTCATCCCTGTGAGCATCAGCGTCCCAGAAAGTCTAGGATATTGATTTTCTACTATATATGTCGTTCACAGTAAAGTCGGCACTTTGCAAAGCCCTTCAGAGACTAATAAATGTATTTCAATAATGCTTAAGATATTAAAATTTGGGAAATATATTTATTATTCACAACACAACGTTTATAGCTGTTATCAAGTAGGGGTATTATAGTAACTGAATGAAAGAAAATATTTAATACTGTCTTGAAAATATAGTGGCTTTACCGTAAACAGCTTATAGTTTTTTAAAATACAGAACACCTATTTCCACCCAAACACAGATTTCTGTTAACCACTAGAACATTTTAAATACCGTGCAATATTTCCAAACCAACTTACAGTACGAATGTCATCGCAATTCACGCAAACCAAAGTAAAAGAGTTTTTTTTATCGAACTATCTTCATTATTGTTAAAGTTGTTAGTGACCCTAAATATTTGGTTTTGTGTACAGTCAATTAGATTGGTTTATCTGGCAACGATAGGCTTTCAATACGTCGTCCTTCCCTGAGCGCATGTGAAATACTGGCGTTGTTTCTTTAGTCCATACAATATTAAAATTTTCACCAACAAATAAAGTTAACATTTGCCACCAACTGAATATCCAGTATGTGCAGGTCAATCAATAAAAATATACAAATGCTTTGAAGGTTTACTATTCTTCATACACAATACTCTAATCTGTATGAAAATTACAGAAGAATAATTAACTATAAATAATTTCAAAAGTGTTGCTTCTAATAGTCACTGAGACATGCTACAGTTTGCGTAATTTCTTGACATTATCTCTGTAGAAAGGCTGGTTGCGTTAGCTTTGTTATACCCAGAGGCAGGAAAATGTCGCGAATACAATGACGTGCAGGCTAGAATGTATTGTCCTATGCATACTCCAGCCCCGACCGTTTTGTCAATTAGCTGCTACTCAGTGAAACAACAGACCATGCACGAATTGGAACGAATATACGAGGCTTGAGTATGCATAGAACAATGGATTCTAGCCTGTAGGTCATTGATTCGCGAAATTTTCCTATCCCTAGTTACAGCTGGCAGTGGTGGCTCGTGGGTTGTTGCCAGGTGGGGCTGCAGATAGTCGGAACTGTACACTCTTGATGAACGCGCCGTAGACCAGCGACCATGACATTTTTGCCGGCTACTAGGTGTGTTGTGACCACGGTCGTAGAAGAACAGGTCTGGACACTCGCCTGGATATTTGACCCCCTTGTTGTTTGGCTGTAGTTCACCAAGTTACCGACAATATTGTGTTTTATTGGCGCTGATGTTACGGCGGTCGGACTAAACTCCGCCCACTTCCTTTCCGCTAAGGTAAACAATTTATCATAACGTATTTTTTATCTATTTATGAAACACTTTCTTCACTCACAATTTTAAAAAAAGGCTCCAGCAATCCTAAATTACTTTATAAATTTAACAATGGAAAATAGTGGACGGAGTTTAAGTCCGACCGCCCGGAAAACAGCGCCAAAAAGTACGACATTCTCGGTAACTTGACGAACTACAGCCAAACAACAAGGGGGTCAAGCAAAATACATTGTTAGATAGGCGAGTGTCCAGACCTGTTCTTCTACGACCGTGGTTGTGACCACTCAGTAGTAAGGGGCACCTGCACATCAGCGTGTCAGTGGCTGTAGAGTCAACCAGCGCACGACCCTGTACAGCGCTTGGCAACTGCAGCCCTACCTGACAACAACCCACGAGCCGCCTCTGTAGCTAGGGACATGAAAAGTTTACTGTTTCTTTTACGCACACACTAGAAGTTCGTATCACTTTCGCAATTGGACCTTGACTATCTGGCAACCTCTGGAAGTCTCTGAGCCAATAAGGAAACTATACCGTAACGTG
This sequence comes from Medauroidea extradentata, assembly GCA_003012365.1. Lineage (NCBI taxonomy): Eukaryota > Metazoa > Arthropoda > Insecta > Phasmatodea > Phasmatidae > Medauroidea > Medauroidea extradentata. Next base: position 21,192 of record PNEQ01012377.1, read on the forward strand.
CCCCATACGACTGAGTTAGCGAGCAGCTAATGAACATCCGCTGTCTGACTGAGTACATGGTTCTTCTTGGAGACTAGACTACTTGTAAGTGAATCCGCAAATTTTTCCCGTCTCTATTTGTAACACATAACCACTGGCATTTGTATACACTAGGTTTAAGCACTAACAATTTTAAAAAAATATCGAAAAACGAACCCGCATCTAACGACGATGTCGCGGTCTTGTGTTTACACTATAGCAGACCGAGTTTCTTTGTTTCTCAATTCGCAGGCGTAGGTGATTTACCTGATACATTATAGATAGATAGAGGTACGTCAATTTCGCGGATTCATCAGGCAGCAGACTAGACTTGTCAGTCCTACACACCCACTGGCCACAATCGATTATCTATTGGCTTGTAACCGTACAAGCAGGTAGCAAGCGATAGCACTTCGCATTATTTCCTTATTTACTACTGGCTTGCAGTAGTCAAATGCGTTTCGTAACAGCCGCCAGCAAGTCACAGACATGACAATGAAGTATACATAATTGACGCTCAACCTGACCTGGAATGTATCTGCGAAATTTACGTACCTCTATAGATAGAGAAGATGGTTAGAGATGATAGTTAATCGCGGGAAAACTTGTCTGTTTGCTGGATTTCAACACACGGTCAGCTTACCAGAAGATTACTGGCTTTAGCTTGTACTTGGCGCTGTTACCCTATTTGACTGAGCCAATAACAATCCCGATATCGTAAAATTTTATGCTTGTTATTGGTCTACAGACAGCCACGTTGTGTCAGAAGTATAGCAGCGAATCATATATGTAGCAAGAAAACTACAGCGTTTTCAAGGGTAACATTTTCGCGATATACCATCGTTTCTAATGATGGTTAGAGCCCACGATTTTTGGTGAAAAGAATTCTGCAATAATTTGTTTCAATACCTTATGTGCACAAATGCAGCTCTGCTTCTTGAGTATTGGCAGAATGTAGGCGTGGCTCATTTGACTAGTGCCAGCAGGGACAAGGTTACTGCGACACCACACGTCTGTGATTTGTGGGTAAAACCCCGAGACGCTGAGAATTTAAAACAGCCAATCACTGACCACGAAGCAGAGTTGCATACGTGCACATAAGGCATTGAAACAAATTGTTGCAGAATTCTTTTCACCAAAAATCGTGGGCTCTAATGATGGTATATCGCGAAAACTTTCTATGCCAACACTTTAGTTTCTTGTGACATGCATTATTGGGTGATATACGTCTGACACAACGTAGCTGTCTGCAGACCAATAGTTGATATTAAATATTACAATAGCGGGAATTCTTATTGGCTCAGTCAAATAGGCCAACATCTCTACGAATAAGCGAAAGCTAGTGACATTTTCACAAGCTGAACGTATGTTGAAACCCTGCAAACGGTAAAGTTTTCCCGCGATAATCTCATCTCTGATTATAAATAATGAAGTCTTGATGAACCCCTGATATTTCTTTTATTTACTTCCTATAAAGTACGTAAAGAAGGTTTAATAAACTACTGACGTCAATAAAACATGTAGGGCCTAAGTTCACAACGTTGGAGATTCACTATTGGCTCTTCGTTGCGAATAAAAAAGGAAACATAAATCACTTTAGAATTGCCACTAAATCAGCCATTAAAAATATCATCTACGCACAATCTAGCATGGCTACTCATTCAGTTAGCGATTTTTTTTTTTTCGCTTAATATTTGCACTTAATTATCTTCGTGAATTCGAATTCCATTGTAGCACAATAATACAATACTATTATTTGCTGGTTAAGAGGAAAAATTGTTTTAAGCATTTCCCTTAAACAACGGGAAACTACTGTCAAAAGTCAAGGGAATGACGTAGCACAAATATTTGTCTGGTTAATTTCAAGGCATGCTTTATGTACTCAGGATAAAAGTCTTAAATTTGCAATTATCGTTGTGTTTTATGAAGATTAATAACAGAACGAATTTATTCTTTGCTACACCGGGATAGCAGAGTGCAAAAATATTAATATATTTCCTGAGTGAAACTCGATCATGAATCATTAGTTACATGCGTGGCCAATGAGATACCCTTCCGAAACGAAATATTATTTTCACAATTTCTGTTTTACATGCATCTAAATGATTTGTGGATAAGCTAACATAATACTAGCGGATAAAGAAAATCCGTCAACTTTTACCAACATCTACATATTTACGTCGATCACGTATGTAAAGCACGCATACATACTATGTTTCCCTTCTTGTTCGAAGTGTTGAATCCATTTCGTGGCATTTTCTGACAAATTGTTAAGTTCTGAATGTGATGATGGTAGCAATAAGAATACTGTAACAGTCGTAGAAACGTTGTCTTCCAAAGCATTGAAAAAAATATTTTTGTAGGCTAAACAACGCTACAGTCATCTTCCTTCTCATTACAAATGCATTTCTGCAGTAATGGAATTCGGAAAATATATATGGCGTTTCTTACCTGCTGTTACTTGGCAGGTTTGTTGGACCAAAAGCCAGCACACACTACATCCAGCCACATCGCACCCTTGTTTACAAAACTGATCCAATGCATGATATGCATGTCCAGCTGTTAAATGCTCGGAGTTTCGTGCTTCTAGGATTTCTGCCAGTGTTGTGACATAAATCCACCTGAAAAGCCTCCGAATCATTGTAAGACTTTTCTCACCTGTCATCGTTGGCTTAAGATATTAAGATATTACTCAAGCACGTTCGGTCTTTAAGGAATTTAACGTTATAGGTCGTTCGGGATAAAGTGAGCATTGAAAATTTAACCTTTGGAAAATATCACTAGCCGTTACTGCATATAATTCAACATTACCGATAGTCCGTTTACTGCTCGTATGGTTAGTAACGAAATTATGCAACGTAGTTCCGTGTGTTTACCTATTTAAATACAACAATACTGAAACAAAATCAACCGTAAGCGACATAATTGTACTTTATGTAATTAATAAACTTATTTTTATATTAAACTATATAGGTACCTACTTACCGCACAATTTATCTTACACGCTCAAACATCAAGTGACATATCCAGAGAGGTTACACATTACCCGTCGTTAGCCGTTACGCGCGGAAAGATACGAATTGGCTGAGAATGGAACTTTAGCAGGGCTTTTCTGAGTGACCACTTGATCTCGAACCGCCTATATCTACCAAAGATCTGGAGGCCTGCTATTTAATATATTCCGTCCAATATACGATATTTAAACTGAGCCCGTTACCTCGTAACCTTTACGACGAGAATTTGTATTCTGTAATTCATAATGTCGCCGTGAATGTCTTCCGAAAGGCTTGTGACGTTCTTTCAATAAAGATTGTGCCCCAGAGTGTTACGTGCGGGAAAGTGAGATGAGAAGGTTTTACGGCCCTTTAACAACAAGGTATTAAAAGTCGATGAGGTTGCAAGAGGTGAAGGGGCAACACAACAACCATGCCCATACCAGGATTCGAATCCAGGACCTATCGCACCGTAGAACAGCGCCTAACCGACTACACTACGTAGGCCGGCAACGTGCATAAAAATAGCCGACATTTTTTACGTTACGTTTTACAATCATCCACGAAGGAAAACGAATGCGATTGAGATATGGCTGAGAAAGAGACAAAAATACATTACTTCACAATCCCTTAAATATGTAATACGTTTCATATATTATATATCTATGTATACCTATTACCTTTTACCACATGTGCGAAAGACGAAATTAATACAGTACTAGTGCTGCCATCTTGTGGTCGGCATGTACACTAACATAGTTCTAGTGCTGATATCTCTTTCTAGTACATAACACTAAAGTCGTATTAGAGACAATTGCATTAGAGTATAACAAAATTTCTGGTTTTAGCTTTTAATCGAGGTTCTAAAAAGGTATAAATATTATTTATATTTATTTCTAACAATATTTAGATAGTTATTTTTTAAAAAACCGTTGCGAAAACTGAGAAAATTAAGATGTGTGAATTTTCTCATAACACGTCCTACAGAATTGCCAGGTCTATATAGATTTTGGCAAAAAAGAGGTGTTAGAGGAAACGATGTAGAGACAGTCACGAATGATTATGATTATCTGTATCACTGTCGTTCTCGGACGACCATCTTTTTTGGAGGTGAAGTTAGATAGCAGACCTCGTGGCGACAGGGGTCCGCGAAGATAGCGGTGTTGCCAGTTTGGAGGGTCGACTGTGGCCGGGGTGAGCGACGCGAGGTGTAGCAAGACGAGCCCCGGCAGAGGCTGACAACGTCGCAGACCTTGTTTGCGCGCTGCTCCAACTAATATTGACGAGAGTGCTCCCGCCCGATATTGTGCGCGCCGTCAAGTAGGGTTCCTGGCTCCGGGCCAGAGACTCTCCAGCCGCTACTGCCGCCGAAGAAGGGACCTCTCGCACACAGACACACTAACAATCCTCGTCGAATATAGCTCTAGTACGCCTCTCTAAACACTGCTGCTCCGTCGCCGTACTTGTCCTGGGGCACACCCCTTCACACACCTCGCTCCCGGGTTACCCTCGTAACACAGTTGTAATAAATCACGAGGGTAGGGTAAGTAGGACTATTTTGTGTGGTAAATGATATGGTAGATATGAAATACCACGATAATATGAATTGATATGACTAGGCTATATTTAGAACGTAAATGTTTTGAATATCTTCCCCAGTGTCTGTTTTCTTGGTACTGCATATCCTCCAAAGCTTCAGTAAATTCAGTAGTCTCAGTAATAATATATGCCTCACACAGTGGATTATCCAAGAGCGTGCGAAAATACTATCAATGACCTTCAGTGATCGTCAGCAGCATTGGAACGGTATCTGACGTTACTAAGTACATAGAACCAATGAAATTTGTAGTAGCAAACAGAAACTCTAGTAGAGATTTTGAGCGTCCAATAATTATAGACATGCAAATTTCGGGTTATTGTTCAGCGACAGTATTCAAAACACTACCTATACTCACACAAAAACACTCCGTGATACAACTTGTTTTAGGACTTTCGTATCTTTGTAAGGCCGCATTACAGGAAAGTGAACATTTTACAGCATACCGTATATCATCGGTTGAGAAAACTCTTCAGGCGCAACAAACTGCAGACCAACATCAGAAGTGAGATGAGCACACGGTAACTTGGAAGTCCAATCTGCTGTCAGAGAATAACGCGAAATGTGCATGTCTGTACCAGTGAGCCACGAGAACAGCTTCTAGATAAACTCCTGGTTACACTGCTCGAGAGCATGCTGTCAACAATCAAAACCGGCCAATTGGCGCGAAAATAACAATTTAATCAGTATACATAACCAAAACTAGAGCGAAGTGAAACTAAATACACGGGGTTCAAAATATCGAAGAAAGAAGCACGAAACTAAAATTGTGTATAATAGAACCAGAATCACGTGAAAAACGTGTGTTAATGGACGTCGCATTTAGTAAAATATTTAACAAATATATAAGACGGACAGGGTTTGTGTTTAAGTTACCCGCGAACTTAAAGGCAGAATTTCTTGCGGTCGCTTAGATATAACCTAGTGATTAACAAAACCAGGAGCGCTATTTAAAGATGCACTAACTGCATTTAGCGTGATACAGACTACCGAGTACTGACAATGAAAGCAAGTCGCTATTCTCACCCGGAAGAAACACGTTAACATCACCCGAACCACCTTCTTGTCATATTCTCTCGGTCCTGCCGACTAGGCAACCAGGATCACGACTACTGCTGAATGCTGGGAAATATCGTCTCACACCAACACTACCGTACTATATTACTTCTAAAGGGGTATGGAAAGATACGATGCCTAGCGGACGACTGGATTACTCAATTGTCAATACAGTCCGAACTACAAATAAAATTGCGATGAGATTTTTTTGCCAAGTAGATATTTTATCAGCGGACGTTTATTCATATAGCACTATGTGGAAGTCTGGTTTACTTTAGACTAAAACAAATTAGAAATTGTTTTTAGAAAAATTGGGGCTTGACACTACAAAATCTACAAAAATTTAAAACTGTCATTTTTATAAGTTTTAATATTACAATATCTAAGCCTGTGCAATAACCGAATTTAAAAATGCTCGCGTTTTTATTTGAAAATAATTTCAACATCCGTTAACCTCTCGCGCAGAGATTTTCGGATAATAGTTTTCCAGACAAAGAAACGATGTTTCGGGAACTGGAATCTGTTCCCGTCATCAGGCAGACACACACATTATCCGAGAACACGGGTGCGACTGATGAGGGGACTGGAAAACTGCTGTGTTTAGTTTTATCTCTTAGTTGTGTCGTATTTTGTATTAGTTTCGTGGTTCTCATATTTTATCTGTTTGTCCTTTTGCCAAAGCAGGCCTCAAACCTGGGTTGTCTGCCTTGATGGTGCCTGTTTTTTCTCTTATTTTCTTATTTGATTCTCCTTGTTTTATAATAGACTCGATTCAATTTATGGAATTATATGTTGTGTGTGTATCCTGTTCACTAAAGCATACTCTGCTTATTTATGTTTTTCTATTATCTTTAGTTTTCATTGACAGACATGTACAGTGATGTTCAGAATATGTGAGCGCACTCGTGGAACCCAAAATATTTCAAAGTCCCGTTCGGGTATGTTCGGCGTGTTCTGCAGGTACACTAAATCGAAGGCGCCAAGCACAGATGCGAATCTAGTCCAGCACTGCAGCTCGCGAAATAAAAATCCTAAGAGGAAGAAGCAAATAACTCACATAGTTGAAAATGCTGGTGTGCAGCTCATTTCGTTGAATTCATTTAACAGTATTTACAGAACTGTAGGTATTTTGTCGAATGCAGTAAACAACGTATATATATATATATATATATATATATATATATATATATATATATATATATATATATATATATATATAGGACAGTGCATTATCGCTGGTCATTGAACAAGAGACTCATTTCCTTCTCTTTCTAAAGATAATTTATAGGTTAAAGGTTCAAGAGAAGAGTTATTGAAAGGGAACGTGAGTTGTTCTTGGGTCCTCAGCACGCCTCGAAATGTAGCGAAAGTTAAAAAAAAGTGGCACACCACTTAAACATTGAAAGTTTTTTAATGATTTATAAATTATCTACCATTATATTATATATTTATGTTCTACAAATTAGTATTTTTGTATTGATAGTCTGCGCTTATACATTACAATTGAAAAGTGATATGTTTGGGAGTTGCATGAGAGGACAACCTCAATAATACAATCCTGACTAGGTCATTGTTGAAAGAATCTTTGCTATCTCCGTATCAGCACATTTTCCGTCAGAAATGTGACTCAATTATTCAGTAATTTCGAAAAATCCTAATTTCTTATTTTAAGTAATTGTACGGTACAAGTATCCACGTAAAGTGAAAATCAACAGACATTCTAAAATTCCTTAATTTCTGTATATACTTCATTAAACTTTGCTCCTAACTGGTAAGCTATTGTAGCAATCTCTGTATATTCCCAGGAGCATATAGACAGAGACGTAATGTAGTTGTCTGTTTTGCTCAACTACGTAACTTTACACTGCCCTATATATCACATAGTTAATTTAGTATTATATTTTATCTAACCACTAACAAGTTCTTCCTACTGGTGACTGTATCACACGTACATATTTAATGCTGTCGGCTCGTACAACGGTGTATAAAACTTACTTGACTATTCACATTTATGAATTATCCTAGGGTGGCACAGTGAATTTTTTCCTTACCATTAAATACAGGTTCTATAGATCCAGCGCGATGAAAGAAAAAAATAGCAGCGGTTAGGCCGCTCACCTCCCAGTCAGGTCGACTCAGGTTCTGCGAGGTCTGTCCCAGGATTTTCGCATGTGGGAAATCGTGTTGGACCAAACAGTTCACAAGTAATGACCTACGTGGCTTCTGAAATGTATACATCTATACAAATAAATTAATTCAGTGTTTTTATGTGTGTTACATCGCCTTTCAGATGTTCACCGTTGTAAAAATCTGGCTGGTGCATGTACTATTCGACCACGACAACTAGTCCTCCTGTGAGAGGCAGAAACGTGGCGTTAGTAGTAGGTAGACACGTCACAGGGAGGGGAAATGTACTGCGCCTGACATGAGTTCATAGCACACGGTCAGTGGAGACGTAGCGGTGAAAACCGAGCCAGCTGCCTGTGGCACAGTATTATGGCCGGTGCTGTGCTGCTCCACACCAGTTGTGCGCTGTCGTGAAGGACAACACAGCGGTAGTTCGCATTTTTCCTGCGGGACTAGGGCCCGTGATTATAAACGTCCTCCGAAGGCTTGCTGGCAAGCCCCTGGCCTTTATTCGCGCAGCAGTTCGCTGGCGGTCTTCCACCCTTCCTACACTATAGTTGTCTGCCGATGGATCGCCAGGAGATCGCTGGCTGAAAGGGAGTTGGATGGTTCTCCTTCATAAAATTTGGCAACACAGCCTCATTTTTAGCAGCGAACATAGACTCAAGTGCTCAAAGACCACTGTTATGAACACACCTAACTTTAAAAACAAAATCGTTTTGATTTTGTTTTCCTTGTCTGTAAACAATTTTGTTGTCTTTGTAGTGGGGCACACGTGAGATATTCGAAGTGATTGAAGGAAGCCGCGGAATAGTTTGACTATGGAAGGTAAAATTTCGAGAGTGCGATACACTCCTAAAGAAAAAGCAATTTTTTTACCTGATAAAAAATACAAAAACATAACTACAAATAAGAAAACTGACTCCGTGTCCAACTACAACAAAAGGAAATGTGGAAGAAAATCACTGCAGAATGTAATGCTTGCGATGTATCGCGCAGATATGAACTGCAGTTGAAAAGGGATCTTCCACGTCCCTAATATATATTTTGGGTAGTCGCGCATGTCTTTGGTCATCTATTTATTCATAATAGTTGACAACTTCATCATGTGCCACATGAATTCGTTAAAATTCCTCGCCATTTTTCATAACTGGTCTTTACAGAACAGCTGGTGATTCGCCGAATGAGGTCTGGCCGTCATTCACCTGCAATCTCCCAAAAAGTGGAAACTTGGTGGCGAATGGTTGTTCGCCGGCTATCCGCTCCTCTCTGAAAGAGGTCTTTAATGTGCAAAACACCAGAATAGGGTGGAGGGAGATTGGGTTTACTTCGAAAGACGTTTATAATCACGGGCCTAGGTGTCGTGGTCGAGTAGTATTGTGATATCGCCTCTACGCCTATGTCGTAAACGGGCATGCAGTGTTCCCGCCGTAACGGTTTTTACTGTGGGGCTTGAAGCGGTGACCCTATCAGTTTATTGAACCTGTCACTGTAGCAAAGGCCAATGTAATTAAGACCTAAATGTCGTACTAATACGGTATATATATCTTGAGAAACTATCGCCTGAAAAAGATTTTTTAGCAGAATTTGAGGACTTCGACATAGTTTTTCTAAGTGCGTGGTGTCTTAAATATCACATCCACACGTAGTGTACAGTGTGTTTTCTTTTCGTATGTAATCATTGTGGAATCACGTTTACTGGTCACTGATAAAAAAAACCATAATTCTGAAGATGCTGCAGCCAGGCGGCTACCGTGAGCTACGAAAATATTGTTTTCTGCTGCTTTCATGTAACTTGGAAGCCAATATGAAGCTCAACACTTAGCTAGAAAAAATAACGGGATTCATAAAAAATTAATCAGACAACCTTTTCCAACCTGCCCGGTTGAGGCAATTATCGAACATAGTGAATTTTATTTTTTCTTATGTTACGAATGAAACGGGGGGTAGCTGCTCGTGTAATTTAATTATCGACCACGAAATAAATCCAGGCTGAACACCCTGATAACATGCTTGATAAATGTAGTATATAATTTGAATTTAAAAAATCGAATGAAATATTTATTTTTACAGTAAGCACATATTTGAAAGCACAAACGAATTTTTAAGCATACAAACACGGTACGTTAACTATCATTGAGCACACGTTTCACAGTTGTTGAGTCATTTGAAACATTTTTGCGAGATTGTGTTCGAAAATTCGCCGATTGATGTTCCAGTGCACATTCACCAGATCAACGGAAATTTGAGGCTTGTTAAACCGTTGGCAACATCGATTGAACCGGTTGAGAGAAAAAACAGAAATTAACGAACGTCCGGTGTGCACTGGTACATGCACCGGTGAATGTACGAATACAATGTGTCTGGTTTAAGATGCCTCTATACACCTGATGTACAAATTCTTTGTTTTAAAGCCGTAGTATTTGTTAAGAGTATAAATCAAAAATGTTTGTTTGAAGAACCAATTAAAAATATGTGTTCTTTAACATGTTTGCATTACATTTTCTTATGTTAATTGCAACTTGTAAACAGTAATAGGAAATTGGAAACTAATTTTTTTCTATCCCTGTTTACTAATTGCATTTACCAAGTAATGCAAATTTAGGTCCAGAAATATTAAAGAACACATACATTAAATTGGTTCTTCAAACAAACATTTTTATTTATACTCTAAAACAAATATTACTGCTTTAAAACAAAGAATTTGTACATCAGGGCCCCGATTGAATATCGCCACCTGGTATTTGCACCGATGCAGCGCAGCGCAAGTGCAGAGCAAGTTAAACGGGTCTTCTATGGCATTACATGAGTATATAAGTCCAAGTCAGCGCAAGCAGACGCAACGCAAGTGCAGAGCAAGTTAAACGGGTCTTCTATGACATTACGTGAGTATATAAGTCCAAGTCAGCGCAAGCAGACGCAACGCAAGTGCAGAGCAAGTTAAACGGGTCTTCTATGGCAT
>PNEQ01012385.1:0-13903 GCA_003012365.1 Medauroidea extradentata
CGGAATTTGCATAAACTGGTGTTCAGGTTATAGAAACAGAGTTTGATTTATATGCATTTCAGTAACTAAACACTTTCCAAGCTGTTTGTTTAAAGCGCTTATTGACCATTATTGACCAGTAACATTTTGTGTTATTGAATCACTGAATGCCTATCTCATTATTTGTTTTAACTGCACAAAACTCTTACTGGCGGCGTCAGATTATATTTAGGAAGAACATAATTCAAATATCCCATTATTTTGAATGCTTTAATATTTTATTTTCATGAGCAGTTCATTGAAATGTTTGCTAGACAAAACTGAGAGCATCCTGTGACTTGTACGCCTAATCCTAAAATACGAAGTTCGCTATAAATTAACTATTTTAAATTAAGTTTGTGTTTATAATTTATTGACTGTGTGGGTATCATTATATTGTCTGTATTTTTGTTTGAGATACGTTCGTGTTTCTGTACATATTCTTAATGCATTTGGCAAAACTTATTTCCAAGTTATGCAAAAATATATGAAAATTTTGTACTTCAGGCAGGCCCTAGACCTATCAATTAATCTTTCGAATGGAATTACATAAAACCTTAAACACAAAGCACAAACACTCTCCATCAGTTTATTCGCTGACTATTTCATAGTAAAAATTAACTGTATTATAAAAGTAAAACACACGGTAGAAGTAAAGAAAAGGGAAAAACGGGAAGCAAAGATAGCACAGCCAGGTGAGATATTTCGCCGAACTATGATTGGCTTACAAGAGGTACGATTCCAGGTATCACTTTCTAACTTTTAATAAGCTTTTCGTTACTGAAGGTTGTAATGAACATGAAGTAAATGATCTTGATAGATCGCATGCAAGTATGAATGTCAATTGTTAGCCGGCTACGTGAAAGAGTTCCGCAAAGTAAAGCCATCGCTATCCCGGCCAAACCTTGATCCCGGTCTAGCCGAGGACAGGAAGCGAATAACCCCCTGCCTTCCAAGAACGCGCTAATGTCTTCTTAGGGTTGGCAACACTGCAGCAGTCACCAGACGCACTAGGTCGTTAGGACGGAGTAGTGCTCTGCTGGAGATCTTATCGCGCTATGGAATTCCTCTCATAACTGAGCGAGAACGGAAACACGGGAAGGAAACAGAGACATGGACTAGAGGATGGTACCTGTGGCGCCGTCACGCGGATTTCCCCAAAACTCTAGGGGACCAAGGCCCGTTAAAAACTTTATAATTATATTCATTCTGTAAAGCTGTCACTCAAAATGACATTTCATTAAAATAGAAGTCGACGTTATTTAGCAGTCAGGAAGAATCATACATATCTGCTCTGAGGCACGTTCTAATAGTAAGCAGAGCAACCCTATGTCTCTTGTCGCAAGTCGCTGGACTGGTGAGCATTTTGGTCGCCTGAAACTCTTCTCTGTCAGTCATTCAGGGGTGACCAAATATATTCGCAACGTAATATTAAAGATAAATGTGTATTTATTGTACGCGTCTATACCAACTGAAAGATGCTACAACAATATCACCCATTATTGTCATTTTCGGCTTGAAAAATATATTTCAGAGATAAATGGAGGACCATATACGGGTGTGCCCACTTGCAACGTTCTTCATCGCTGTTCCTGAGCACACTCGGCTCACACGCGAAGAGAAGTGTCTGTATATACTTATAACTGCCGAGGCTCTACAAGCAGTTCGGTGGCCTGGGCTGGCGAGATGAAACATAGGTGCGTACGTGTTTCATTTAATAAGACATTTCTCACTACCAAACCCGCACACATGTCAGTCATGATTGTGTTTTGTCACATCGGTGTCGCTCACACTGTATACAATTTATTAGGATGTTTTAATACATTGCAAGCGCGGGCGCACCCAAGAGGGTGGCACTTGGGGCATGTGCCCCCCCCCCCCACACACACACATAATATGACAAGAATTTAATTTTTACTTCAGTTTATATGTTCACAAATAATACTGTCCACGTGTGATGAGAGGATAGTTCAAGCAAAATGTGTTCACAATATTCCTGAACACACTGCCAGCCTACTGTATTGTATCCAAGCATTGTCGAGATCTACCAGCCTGTAGTTTGCGTAATTAATTATTTATTAAGTCTTGTGCCCTCCCCAAGCCCAATTTATGGGTGCGCCCGTATTTGTAATCTGTAAGCAATTATGTGCTCTCAATTCCAAACACACTCGAAATCAACTACACATCAATATTTTCCCACGTGTAGCAGTTAATATCCACTTCTATACGCTGAACAAGGTTTTTGTGTTAAACGAAAATCACGGAAGGGGGCATAACCCCGCCAAAAATATCTAGGCAGGGCCCTTAACAGACACTATATTCGATAAAAAAAATTACTAAGAGAATGTAGTATTATCTTCAGTTTATAATTTGTGCTTTATTTAAGAAATACATGTATACCAAAATAATTTACATAGATATTTTACAACAGATTATTTAAATGGAATTGAAACATTTTTGTCAACTATGGCTACATTGACTCTTGTGGAGTTATTAATATACAGTGAGAGAAGATGACCCTGTGTGCGTAGTATTTACATTGTGTGAAAATATTATCTGAAAATAACAATTACAAAAGTACAAAAAGTAAAAATATGACAACAACCATACATCTTATTACTATCAAGGCGACGTTTCTCACAGGGTAATTTTTGACGTCAGTACAATTTCAGACAATTTATATTTTATTCGATACAAATTATACCATCGTAATACTTTTTAAGCACTAAAAATGTGTTACATTTTAAAACATTTACAGTATTAGTAATGCTCTTAACATTCATTAATAAAAACAAATATAATTATCAAGATCACGTCCTCTATTTTTAACATTGTTATATACGATAAAATATACAACACTTTAAACCTTACGATTGTAAAACTCATTAAATATTTACTTACAAAACTAAACATATATTAACTCACAGCATACTATACCACAGTATTCTTTGGTCGTGTAATCGTTCGCTTTCCAATAGTATGTAACATCGAGTGTTCACATTTACACATATAAAAATGTAACTATTCAGTCAATTTTCCAATTAATTATAAACGTACTGTGATTCATTTTCACGTTTTTTATGCAACACATAATGTGAGACCCTGTAATCACTGTCCTTGCAGATTTGTAAACACAGCAATACAATTTAACATCACATTCAAAAACTTTCCTCGGTATCATAATTAAGGCAAACAAAAAGAACGTATGGTGTATGAAAAATAAACATTTTTGCTGTGCATTTTGAATTATTACTCGAAAACAGAAATACCCAACCTGCATAAAATATCACAGTAAAATAATTACCTTTTTGAAAATATATGCGCAATACTGATATTCGAATAAATGGAAACATCGTTAAAATTAATGGCATTTATTTTAGTGGTGCTATCAAGAAAAAACAGTTTTAACAAACATACACACAATTTTAACCAATCAAAATACTTATATTAAATTATATGCTGCAAATTTTAATCCACTAAACTTACATACATATTAAATTAATAACGAAATTTTCTATTAATACTCTGAAAATAATATGTCTTTATGTTCGTTCAACAGCTATAAATACGAAATGTATAATTATCGAAACAATATTTCTGGCTTTATCAAGCATTTAGGTTTTACTCGTTAAACATATATAGAATTGAAAGAAATATTGTAGAAATTTAAAGTAAGCCATATTCTCCATGTCACCCAAAACATAATAGTAGTTGCAGTTGTCACAAATCCAATATTTGATGTAACCCCATAAGTTAAACATTAAATCAAAAACAATATTTCAAATTTCGACGATCCGTGCAAGTAAAAGTAAATAATTACGTAAATTTGAAAATTGAACTAAAAGATTTAACCATTTTTGCCAATGCACTGAACTATCAATCTACAACAACGTAAGTCAGAAAGTTGATTAAGAAATTGGTATTTCTTAGCTTTAGCTAAAAAAAAAAAATATATTAAATTATTAGTGTGCCTGGTAAGAGGGTTCGTGTTTTAAATTTTAAAAAGTGCTCGTAGTAATTTTTATTCGCATCATCGACTATATAATTTTGTTATTTATAATTTCACTTATAAGATATTAAGAAAAAATATATGTCAAAGCATTTCTATAACAATTTAAGAACAAAATAGCAAAACTTCAGTTGAAATTCTTAAGAAGAAAGCACGATTCTTTATTTATTTTTATTTGGAAGGAACTGTGAATGTCTTAACGTTGAACAGGTTTGTAACAAGTCTTTACGTGCTCATTCTACAAATATTTATTTAGCACGTAGATATCATCTAATTTAATGGATCACATATGTGCATAACATTTGTAGAGTTAACCTCACCAATAATATAAAATTTTCATTGCGATAAGTCCTAGATAGCATATATGTTTGCGGCAAGCCTGCAATAGACTTGATTTAGGCTTGCCATTACTAGCCCTATTTGGAAAGTATGATTCAAGTTTGAGTCAAGCCTGTTTTTAAAGTTGTATCCTGCCTTGTACGAGACAAGCTTGCTACAAGCTTGCAGCAACCTTGAATCAAGCTTTCATCACAAGTTTGCTGCAGGCTTGTCGTGTGGAGACTAGTTAGCTTGATTCAAGCTTATGGCTTGACACGATGAGCTTGCTGCAAGCTTGCAGACTTGTCATGGCAAGTTTGATTCAAGCTTGAATCAAGCTTATTTTGCTATCAAGGAACTGCATAATTTAATATTTAAAAATTAATAATTTAAGTTTTAATGAAAAAACGAATAAGGAAAACGTTCTTCTCAAGGAAAACATTTTTTAAATATAAAATACAGCTGTTTACATTTTTACACATGAACATAATTATGTAATCATATCACTTTTAGCCAACAAACCTGACGAGATCTCCAAACTATTACTACACAGTTAAAATATATTTTGTATTTTTACAAATAATTCTAGAAACTAGTTTCCAAAAAAGTGTTTTGTTAGTTTACAAAAATATTGCAAACTCTACAGAAAATGTTTGGAAATATACAAATGAGGTTGTTTATTAAAAAACAGGTTTGTATATTTTCAAAAAATATTGTATATTTACAACTAAATTCTTGTATATTACTCAACAAGTCTTTGAAGAGACCTAAAAATAATTTTGGCAACCAGTTTCCTAAAATTGTTTATTGTAAAAGTACAAATTATTTTGTAATACGTTGCAGGCTTATAAATGTTATTGTGTTTTATATCAAACACTCTGCTCATAAAAGCGTATCCCACTAGTCCTCACAGGTATTTGGACAATTTAGACCACTTTAATGACCTGCGACATTCTTGATGTAGTGCCTGAACTGAAAAATTTTTTGACATTAGTTTACAAGCTTTTTCTTGTAAAAGTACGAATTTTTTTATTACTGAGTAGATAATTTTTGCACCGTGATAATTATTCACTGAATCCCCATAGCTAATGATAAAGAAAAGTACTTGAGCATGTCTACAGAATGTATGAATGTGTATGACACGGTACGACAGCATCTGTAATAACTAACTACGTAAATAATGTGCAACTTTCAGAAAATAGGTCGTTTACAGTTAACAGTACCTAGCATACTATCACCCGAACACTTATTGCAGCATCGTCTCTTCGAACGTTCAAGTATTTCAATATATGTCCTGCCATACCAGTAATTATAATAGTATAAAGAAACAGAGAGTATGTTGTTAAGACGCCATAGGCTTATTTGATCCAGTTCTGTGAAGGTGAAAACACAAAGCAACGACTACGGTAACTAATGGTTACATTCACCCCACTACAAATTTGACTTTCCATTTTTTATGGGGAAATGTGAAACTGTTTGGTAGATAGAACAAACGGCCCTAAAACAAATTTTATGAGAGGCAAAATTTTTTTCCGTGAAAGATACCAGAGTTTAAGAACAATGCAAATTATATGTATGTAATGCTGAACGTTTTACTGAGTTTATATCGATAAACAGACGTGTGCACTCTGAAAACTGGCAGTGTGATAAGGCTGCTGTTTTGTTAATGAACAACTGATAGTGTTTGAGGCACGTGTAATTGCATGCCTGTACACAGCTAAGTAATTAATGGTAGTGCAGAGCGCTTGGCAGGAAGACAGGATACTATGCATAAAAACAGGACCCTATGCATAAAGACAGGACGCGAGGCAAGGAAGACAGGACGCTATGCATAAAGACAGGACGCGAGGCATGGAAGACAGGATGCCAGGAAGGAAGACAGGACGCGAGGCATGGAAGACAGAAGGCGAGGTAAGGAGAGTTGAAGGGTGCTCATGCGAGTAACAGGGTGTTGTTGTAGGGAGTGGCAGCAGAGCGGATCCTCATGACTCGGAAGTTAATCTCTCGCGGACTGTATGTCTTTCTGAAGAGCTTCTGCAGGCGCGAGCTAATGATCCAGAGATTGCCGCCATCTCTCTCTGCAAAGCGCACGTCAGAGGAGAACTGCAGAAGGTTGGTGTCTAGAACCAGCACTTTGTTGACGTTAGTTAGTGGGTCCCAGGCAGTAAGAGCGTGGTCTGACAGAGGGTTGAGCACGACTGCGCCATCAGTAGGGTCGACAGCCAGCACTGCGGACTGAGAGGACTTGTAGCCAACCAGCGACACGGGCAGGGTGTTCTCTACCGCTTCTGGGTCTGGAGGTGCGCGCAGAGCAGACACTGGTACAGAGAAGATACGCTCTGAGGCTAGTGGCTGGAAGTACAGCACTTGCTGGTGGAACTGCGACAAAGGTGCAGGCGACAGTGCCATGCCTACGATGCCGTCTGGTAGCGTGAAGGACTCGCCGCCCACCTGCACACATAACATTGTCACCCTTATCGTCCACTCGCTGCCATGGCTTCCTCCTCACCTTGCCAGACCACAACAAACTGTGTCATCTCATGTATCACAACCCTGCTCTCTTAAACCACTGCATTTATAGTACGACTACATCAGACACCAGTAAATAAAATTGGTAATTTATCAACTTTTATCAAAACTTATTTAGTTGGGCCTATGAAAATATCACAGTATTTTTTATTAAAATTTGACTAACCAACAAACCAGCTTACATGAGTAAATGTACTATAATAGTGAATCTACCATATGGTATTTACTAATCTGACTTAATTTTTGGTGGCACATACAAAAACATGGTTTTTTCCCACTGGACTAACCACTGAAACTTACATCAAAACATATCAACCTAGAAATTCCTGTATTAAGGGAAAATATTATATTCAGTAATCAAAATAATTATAGTTTTGAAAGGAAGAGCATGGTATTGCATAAATAATATTACAAATACACACACGCACATAAAACCAGGTTTACAAGAAAATAAAAATTGTTTCATGAAACTACTAGTACAGCAGTACACTGGTGAGCTAATTTACATAAATGTCTAAGAAAAATTTCTTATCTGAATTTTGGGAGTGAATGTTAGAACTTCAAAGTGTTCACGAGCGACAGTTGTGACAGAGAATTGAACAGAACTCATGAAAGTTCAGCGCGATGTAATATCTAGAGTCCGTGTGGACCGGGAACGAGACTGAATGTGGTAGAGGACAAGTAAGCTAGGTGGGAAGGTGCTAACTGACTGACTAGCAGACATATCAAACCACAGCCCACACCGCTGCACCTGGAATCGTGAAATTGTTAGTGTTGTTTCCCCTCATTTCGTAGGCCGACATTAGGAAGGTATTTTTCTAAATTCGGCCTCTGAGGGTTTGAAAAAAAGAGAAACTTGTTTATAAGAATCATCGATAGAACTCGGACTCGACGGCCTATCATCGTGAATTTTACTTTAGTGGGATACCCAAAAAAATACAACTAGGCCAACTTAAGGATTTTTTGAAATTCTACATTTAAGGGGGTGAAAAGACCTTAAATGTGTTTCCGATTAACTCCCTCTATATAAGAAAATTGTGAACAAATTGCCTTAATACTTCAATGATTCTTGGGAATTAGATTTTTGTTCAATTTTGAGCACTATGTATGTTCGAATACAGTAACCCTTTTTTAGTGCTCAAAATTGAACAAAAATCTAATTCCCAAGAATCATTGAAGTATTAAGGCAATTTGTTCACAATTTTCTTATCAAGACATTTTTACAAAATCGGCGCATAAAGATATAAAACACGTAGTTCAAATTTTAGGAGCGCAAATAACTATAAATAAAATAAATAATAAAACTACATAAATCTATTGTTAAAAATAAATACAACAGGTTTTTAACTTTTCAATATATTTTAATGTCTAGTGAGGATATCCACAAAGAATTTCTATTTTAAATTCGTGAATATTTTCGTACGGATTTAAAACAACAAATCCGTGAAATGATCCATGTCAAATAATGCAAAGTTTACATCCTCCCAAATTTTTTAAGTTAGTATCTCCTTTATCAACAGCAATTGTGTTACTGAAATAAACCTTTTCTTCACGAGCAAAACTATTTATTAAAATGAAAATCATAATCAATATTATGACTATCTAAAAGTACCAACTATTGTTCCATTTAATAAATAAAAAATAAATAAAATTTTATACATTTTTATGAGTGATCATTTGACTGGGCACAGCCCGAAGACTGCTTCAGCTTCCGCTGCATCAAATAGAGCATTCATAGGACGAGTACAACAGTCTAATTAAATGCAAACATACGCATTTTCAAATTCGATGTATTAAATTTGACGATTATTTTTCTACATGTTTCATTTAACTTTACATAAAAATAATATTCATCTAAAATTACCTAAAAATTAAATATGTAAAAAGTTATATAACATTTGAGTAGAATAAAAAAATGCAAAATATCGGTTTTCGTCTGTTTTATATCCTTTCCACCCACGTTTTGCACCAATTTCTTCGAACGACTTGTCCGAGGCCTTTCTCCCCATTATAAGGAATTACTTGTTATATGGCATAACAACATACTCATGGAAAGGGGAGGAGAAGAAATAGATGAATATATATAGGAAAATATCGACGTTATTTTCCCCAGCAGCTTTGACCTGTACATCCATCATGTACAGGAATCACTGCCTACGGACTGTTTTTCTTTTTAATGTATGTTTAAATAATTGCATATAAGTAGTTATGGTTGGTTCCTACTAGAGCAGGGTTTAGGGTGTGGATTTGTGAACTCGTGGCAGCCATCTTGGATGACGTTATTTTTTCTCGTTTTTCCCCTCAAAATTTCTATTTTCCCCTCAAAATAACCAAAACTTTTCCGTTTTTCCCTCAAAATTTCCCGAATTTCCCTCAATGTTTTCCCGGAAAATTAAAAAAATTCTCAAAATCATGCTATTGCCCAATCTGGCTTAAGGAGGCTGAATTTTAAGCAAACAACAGCCTAAATGAGCTGTTTTTTTCCTAGAAAAATGAATGAGTTTTCCTAGAAAAATTGTGGTTTTTCGGTATCCAGAAGTCGGGAGGGTTCAGGATGTGGATTTGTCGATCCGCGGCAGTCATCTTGGATGACGTCATTTTTTCCCATTGTTGAGGGAAATTCGGGAAATTTTGAAGGAAAACGGAAATTTTAAGTTATTTTGAGGGGAAAAGGAAAGTTTGAGGGGAAAATGGGAAAAAATTACGTCATCCAAGATGGCTGCCGCGATTCTTGAAATTCACACCCTGAACCCTGCTCCAGTAGGAACCAAAAACATAACTACTAATATTATCTGCTATGAGTATCACACGCGAGCAAAGCGGCTGGTGGACAGCTAGTTTTGAATAAAATGCGCACAAAAATACGGCAGTCTTTGAAGTCTCAAACAATGATTTAATGTCAACCCACACACCACTGTAAACGTATTCGCAGCAGTCGAAGTGAGGAAATACCCATTAATTTGAATGTATTACTACCACCCACACCTTTTTCTCAAAAACAAAATTTAAATGATAGGTTCCAGGTAGTAAAGGTTTTTAAATTAATAGTGCCTGGAAAAGCAGAGTTCGTCATACAATACAGACTCACTGAAACATTTGTTACTATATAAATATAAGTACAAAACCCTTCAATATCAGATCAGATTGTATCTCGTTAGCAGTGCGTACCAACTACCAGGTGGTTCACAATAATGTGAGTAATTTTCAAGACCTCCTCGTACAATATAATACTTAAAGAATATTATTAGAATATTATTAATTGTGTCCTCAAGTGTTAACTTTTGAGTACGGTGTATGCTATATACTTTAATTGTTAACTAGGTAGCTATGTTTACATTAGAAGTGGCAGGAAACAACAAACACCGTGTAAAGGAAAAATAACCAGTTTACTTGATCCCGAACAAACTATAGTGATGGCTGTCGACCTGTTGGGACCAGGAAATTATTTGTAACCTCCTTGGTTGAGACGAGTCGAGCCCAGTGATTAGAAAATATAAATATACAGCTGGAGCACAACCACGCACATCTTAGGACGAACTGGGTACGAGATCTCGAGACGGAAAGGGGAAGAGTCCACTCGCCTAACCGGTACCTGAAATATGTTGTTTGTAACCATAGCAACGTGTTTAATGCTGTTGAGGTTTGGCCAACCATAACCTCATTCCCCAATAAACATACAAGAACCGATGACTGCACTCCGCCATGTTGCTGCTTGAATAAACAAAGTGGGCTTGACCTCAATATAGACTGCTAATGCTCCATCTGTAATATTCTCTCATCTCTGGTTGAGCCTGCAACTAGACCATTTTCCTTCAGCTCTCACTCACCCGGACCGTGCACCTAGGCACTCACAGCGCGGCGTGTGGCCGCGCGGAGAACCAAGGCCGAGATAGTGTTTCATTGCCCCGCCAGAAAGAGCCACGGTATAGCCAGAGCTCTGTAAGTATCGACAACTGCCGGCAGAGTGAAATACATGCGGCAGCTGCGAGTCTTACAGCGAAAACACTCTACCGCACATCAACTGGTACCCGTAACAGAATACATAAACATTGCTTTCAACTGGAGAAATTAAGTTGTCGTGGTTTTATTAGACATAGAAAAGGCCTATGACCGAGTGTTCACGTAGACCTACTTTATAAGCTATACAGTATTAACATCCCAGACTGCTACATTAAATTAATCGCGTCATACTTAGATCGAAGAAAGTTTGCCGTTTCGTACCAAAATTTGTTATCAGAGAGTAATACTATCAGGGAAAGCGTGACCAGTATCTCCCACTTAAATAAAAGCGCTGCTCTGTATCGACCTGTGTTACCCCGCATCTGCCGTCACGGCATCGCTCTTAAGGCGGCCACCTGGTCAAGGGTATGTTTGTGTGTGAGACGACAATAAGGTGCTACGAGCAACGCAGGCTGACATGTATTGTGATATCGCCTCTATGCCCGAAGTCGTAAACATGCGTATAGGATTCCTGTTGTAATGTATTTACTGTGGCACTTGAAGTGGCGACCGTACCACTTTACACGTCACTAGCAAAGACATATTTTACTGAAGACCTCAATTTTGAACGAATCCGTTGCATCTGTCTTGAGATACAACTCTCCTCAAAATCGGCTTTTCTTATAGTTGATGGGGTTTAAATTTAACAATGTGTGTGGTCTATTAAAAGCCACGTTCACAAGTTGCCCAAGAAATACATATTTTGAAGATAAGCATTGATCACATGTTTACTGGTTTCTGAGTAAAAACGTAACTTTGAATACGCTGCGTGCACAGTTCAAGAGCCAGCCAGACGGCCTCCTGAGCCATCAGTAACTCTCAGTAATTAATAAACGCTGTTGTTACGTATGTTCTGCTGATAGTTTTGGTCCCACTGTTGAAATAATGCCATTTTTATTTAAGTTCAAATAATAGCTGATATAGAAAATCATATATACTTCCAGTAAATTCACAAGTTAGATAAAAATTTACGGTTTACTTTGTTTAAACACACAGCTTTAAGTAAAACCAATTCGCAAGAATCCTTCGACAAAAACGTACCATATTGGCTATCGATTCAGATTACACAACTATCGTGCAGGCTCTTAATTGATAATAATCGCAGACTATAAAACACGTGGCTCTACGTATTTAATCAATGGTGAATGTCCATCGAATGTTTGTTAATTGTCGGTTATGACGTTCTATCGCCATCTAATTCTGATAAAGTAATACGTCATACTGCAGTCTGCCGTATTTATTAATTAATAACATGCATGACAGTTAGTTGTGTATCTCACGTGAAAGTCAATACGTATGGTAAAACGTTTGTGACAGGGGTTTTACAAAGAAATTTTACTTGTAGCTTAAGTTTATAGCACAATAAAATCACATTATTCTAGGTTACTTGTGAATTAACTGAACAGTATGCAAGAATTTTCCATATCAGTTATCATTTGAGCCTTAAAAAAAATTATCTGCGTATTAAATTTGAAAAGGTCATTGTATATCTTTATTTCGATGCCAATACAAGTATCAACATTGGTAACGGGAATCTGACAAAGATTGATGTTTTTCCAGTACACTTACTGCTGTCCTCTCACAAGTGTAATATGCTTTCAGTGTGATGTTGCAGAAAATTCTACGTCAATTTACGATGACGGCCTAGTAAAACACTTAATTTAATAGTAATTAATGGCCGCACAATACTTGTTTCTTTATGCCCTGGTATTCTTATAACGTACTCTAAAACTTAATAAATAAATAAAATAAAACCGTTGAACTGGCTGGGATTCGAACCTACGCCCAGCAGTAGTAGTATGATAGCTGTTAAGAGCAAGAGAGGACTAACTCATAGCTACGTGCAGGGTTGCCACGTTGTGTATAACAAAAGTTGTCGTACAACATTTTGCCACTTATATTTTCGTCTCCAATTTTGCCCGTTCATCATGTATATTACAAAGAAAATGTGCTAAGACGGTCCAGTCCTCTGGAGGCACCAACAACTATTTTTCCCAAGAAAGTTCTTACCAATGAGGTCAGCCTGAACCTCTTTGTCAGTTCATATATCATACAATGTAATAAGTTAATGATAATCAATATTGTACACAGCAGTTAATGTATGAAGGTTAAACCAGTAACACAATTTGTTGCTCAAAACCATCCTCAATGTACTAAGTAAGGTTCAATATGTGTCCACAGCGTGACGTGCTTAGTACTAAGCCTGGGTATTCAGGAATCTGTTTGCTGGCGATAGAGTTCAATATTCTATTGAGAATCATGCTTTCTAGCAACATGCAGGTGTTGCACAAGAGTGAAATAGGTCGAAACTCTTTGGTCGGTGTTCCGAGGTTTTAGGATCACAATTATACAAGCTTTTCCCCGTATCTTAGGACTCTTAACCTTGATGTACATTTGATCGTTAATGAAAGTATCTAGTGTAATGAAGCTGGTCCAAACAGTTTAACTTGCTACGTTCTGAGATCACAGAGTCAAGCTGTTTTGTTTGATTTCTGTCCGTCAATTGCTTTCTTAAGTTCCTCAATTGTAAAGAGGTCTTCAAAGAAATCATCATCTTCGCTTAGGCTTATCTGTGTGTACTAGGTTTTCCTTTTAAGACCAGTTGGTGGGCTATATGATTATCAGTTATTTGAGTAAAGTTAAGAGATGGGCTAATTGTGTCTTTTCTGACGTTCTTAATACACTTTGCTAGGTGACCATCGTACTGTGTGTGATTGACTGAGAGATGATCAGTGCTTGTCCAGCTTCCTGCTCGTCTGTGCAAGTTGCTGTAGCTATCCATAATAAATACATACTATAGTGTGTAATGCAGTTATGTACAGTCAAGTGGGTAGATGCGACATTTATGAATGCTTACACACATAGAGCATGCAGCACGGCTACAGACGTGCACAGCAGAGAAGTAATGTAGTAGCTGAGAGAGTGTAGTTACTCACCGTGTATGTGGAGTGATCAGGACTGGGCCACATGCTGGTGTACAGTCAAGTGGGTAGATGCGACATTTATGAATGCTTACACACATAGAGCATG
>PNEQ01012385.1:14003-32828 GCA_003012365.1 Medauroidea extradentata
GTGTATGTGGAGTGATCAGGACTGGGCCACATGCTGGTGTACAGTCAAGTGGGTAGATGCGACATTTATGAATGCTTACACACATAGAGCATGCAGCACGGCTACAGACGTGCACAGCAGAGAAGTAATGTAGAAGCCGGGAGAGTGTAGTTACTCACCGTGTATGTGGAGTGATCAGGACTGGGCCACATGCTGGTGTGTGAGACACGCCAGGTGCGGTCACGCTTCATGTCGTACACGAGGATACCAGGGGAAGCAGTGTCGCTGATATAGACGAAGGTATCGTCACAACCAGCCCCAGGTTGCTGGTCCAGTACCAGGTTTGTGAGCAGAGAGTGAGGACGTAGTGCGGCTCGGGGGAACTCATAGCTTCGCACCAAGCGGTCTGTACGCAAGTCGAAGGCGACCAGCTTGGGAGGACAGAAGGGCCGGTAGTCTTCCAGACTTGTCATCACACCGCTGTCCAGGACCCACAGTCTGTCACAGCGGTCTGCCCTCACCCGGTACACGGAGATGAGGCCGGAGCAGTTGGCCTCTGCACGGTGCCACTCCCAGCCAGGATATGCCTGCACATACAACATACTCTACTTACCCACCTTCTTTCAGCCTACAACATAGACGTGTGGCAGTCTGGTCTGCTTTCATGTCGCCTCCGCAGACACAAGAATACCTGTCTGTAACTTGTTCAGTTCCTTATACTTAGAGCCTGTGATTTTTGGTGAAAAGAATTCTTCAACAACTTGTTTCAATGCCTTACGTGCACACCTGTGGTTTGTGTTTATTAGCAGAATATAATAAGGCAAAGGCGTGGCTCATTTGACTGTGCCAACCAGAACAATGTT
This sequence comes from Medauroidea extradentata, assembly GCA_003012365.1. NCBI lineage: Eukaryota > Metazoa > Arthropoda > Insecta > Phasmatodea > Phasmatidae > Medauroidea > Medauroidea extradentata. The sequence continues at coordinate 14,846 of PNEQ01012385.1, forward strand.
ACCGCGACACCACACGTCCGTGATTTGTGGGTAGGATCCCGAGACGCCGAATGTTAAAAACTTCCAATAAGCAGAGAATCGGGTGTTCGCATAAAGCATTGAAACAAATTGATGAAGAATTCTTTTCAGCAAAAATCACTGGCTCTACTTATACTATCTGTATGCAGAGTTGCTGGGTAAATATCTTTACGATGAGAATTCGTATTCTATGACAAAAAATGGCGCAGTGAATGCCTTTCAGAAATCTTAGCACAAAGATCGGGTTTTAGGGCGATAATACGAGAGAAAGATCATGAAAATGACCGCCATATTTAAGTTGAGCACTACAACCATCCTCGTTGGAGAACAAATCCGACTGAAATGTCGCTTGGAAGGAGACATAAATACGTTATTTTGTTATTCTTTAAATATGAAATAATTTTCGTATATTATAATTCTGTGTACATTAAACTTTACTGCCGAAGCAAACGACACATTCAATATAACATATGTGCTGCTATTTCTTGGCCTTAAATATATTAACACAGTATTGTATTGTTACCTATTGTAAAACAGTACATTAACTTTCTACTAGAGACTAGTCGATGTTATAACTTTTAAAATTGGAGTTCTCAAGTGGAACAAATAGGATTTATATTATTTAAAACTAAATTTTAGAAATTTGTAATTGAAAACACGCTGTGAAAACTGAGGAAATATAATTTAGTTATTAAGATGCACGGTTTTCATTGCACAGACTATAGTCTTGTCAAGCATATTGACATTCTAATCGCTGTCGTTCTCGAAGGACAATCATGGCTGATTATCTTTACAAGAATTGAAGTTAGTGATTAGACCCCCAGTACTAAGAGCCCTTGCTGGTTATAAAGAAGCAGCTTGCCGAAGACGGTTTCATAACGATTAATTGAATCTATTGAAGCACTCCATCGTCTTCTTTTTGTACCAGGAGAAGATAAACGAACAAAATAACAAATCTGTACGATATGAATACTATTTTCGTTTAACTGGTTAGTTATTTTGTTGTCAGCTTTAAAGTACGATGGCTAATGTTAAATTCATTAACCAAGAAGGTGGTTTCGATATTTGGACGGGAAATTGCTAGTATACCAGTGTGGATTATACCACAACACTCCCTGATACATCTCAACAAACAACGCAACGAAAAAACGTTAATTTCTGTTTGCCGGATGTCCTGGGTATTCAAGATATTGAACAATCAATATATTGATCCACTTAGTGTGCAAAATGCTTAAATTATACTGAAATAATATGACGGTCATAGCTACAGAGGGAAAAGTTCAAATGAAAAACTATACATTAAAGCTCAGCTTAATTAAACTTCCCGTGACTGCTTTAGAAGAAGGGGTTATTAAAGACAGCAGATACATTACAATCGATCTAGAGACTAAGAAATCTAAATGTTGTAACATAATTCTTTACATGAAAGAAGCCACTGACGAAATGATACATTAATAAGGAAACCCTATATCACAAAACTGATTAATAAGAATGACAGCATCCTGAGTTTATAAAAACTCAAATAATATAAAACAGATAGCAAAAATTACTATGTTACTGTAGGAAAGTAGATATATTTCCGTATTATTACTAAAGAAGTTGAACACAGTTGAAATAAAACATAAGATACATTATTTTTCACATACGACTTGAAACCACGCGGTCTGATAGTAAAAACAACGGAATCATTAGAATTGACCTACCACACCGGCCAACCATAATCCAGATATACCATCTAGCATGGCAGAATGTGCTCTCTTGAACTGAGGACTATTTTTATAACATGAGATATTGCAGAGCATTCAGATATTGCAAAAATTATAAAAGAAGTGGTTGGGAGCATTTGTGCACTTTCACTGATATAAATATCAATGAAGAAAAGAAAGTGGCTAAGGGTTGGTTCACATTCATATAATAAACAGTATAAACTGCGCACGACCAGAAAACTTCTGCAAAATTAACTCACATAGGAACTCTTACCCCGCTGTCTAACTAGTGACGTTTTTTTATGAATCTGAAGCATTTGTTGCTATACTGTATAGATCCGAAGGCCAATTGAAAATACTTTAAATGAGATAGTACTTGGATGTAATATGAAATATGGAAACGAAGCCTCATTAAACTGAATAGCGTAAAACATTTACAATAGGGAAGGATAGTTTCTGAGATAGAAATGTCTTGCTCTTGGTTTTTGTTTCGCTCTCGTGTATCTTGGTTGCTGCCCTACGCGCCCGAACATGAAATGAAATTTGACAATTCCTACGTCATCATCTCTATACACAGGAGCAGGTTTGAATGAATATGTTCGAATACCCGGAAATCAGTTGATGTACGTACGACCTATGTTCAATGTTTGCAGTTATTGTATGGGATGTGAAGACAGGTAAAGACGTGTACTGCACCTTGAGCATGGGCGCAGTGCCGAGATGTCCCTGCAGGTCAGCACGAGATACACTTGCGACAGTGGCAGCTACTCCAGATCTAAGCCGTGGTACGCTCAGGAAGACTCTACCCCAGCCAACCTCTAGACCTGTGAACACATTGTTCTCAGGCACGTAGCTGCCACGTGGGAAGTCGGCCGGCACCTCGAAGGGCAGGAATGGCCACTGGTAGACGACCTCGAGCTGGCCGTGGCACACCAGTGGCAACGCTGCCACCAGCAACAACACTGTCGCCATTGACATCATTCTGTGGAAAAGACAACACCCAGCTGTACAATAGCCCTCGCATCCTAGTACTGCTCTACAACGAGCATACGTATCTACCCTATTACATATGCTGCTAGACATACTTACGAACATTTATACATTATTTACATTGCTTGTAAACTTATTTATAGGAAATACGAAATGTATGTATTTCAATTCATACATAATACTTTTAAAAACATCTCAAATATACACTTTTGGAACATACAATATTCGGCAGTTAACTTGGTGTCTCACAGCACGAAGTTGCGGGGAGAGCGGGGTGGAAGAAAGAAGAGGAGATAAGGAGGCCACACACAGCCGAGAGTCGTGTAGTGGCTGTTAAGAAAACATCGCCCCTGAGTGTACTATGTACCCGAAAATGGAAGGTGAATTTGGTAGCGCACAGAGGCGCGGAGAAGTGATGCATATCAGAGAGCGGGAAATAATAAACACAGTGTTTCAGTGTTGTGATGAGGAAGCGACAAATGATGTCTGCTGGAGCCTCTGAAGTGAGGAACTGCAAGAGCAGCAAAGCACATGGGTGTGAGTGAAGTTGTCACGCATGCTGCAGGTTATCTTGTCACATTTTTATAAACAATCGTCGAATATTAACTGCAGGGGTAACTTTGACATACTCAAAATATTTCCTTTGGGTCAATTTAGAGAAGAAATAAATAATTCTAGTTAAAGTTTTAAAATCGTCATTTCTTCATCAAGTGGCACCAAAATAAATATTCCGAGTAGGTCAAGGTTACCACTGAAAACAAAATATCCTCGCTTAACGGAATCTGTTATCCTCGCTGTTGTCAGTAAATCATCATACTATCTCAGACCGAAGTAGAAATTCCAGGTCGATGTAAGTGACGTTTGTCTGAAGTTTATGTCTAATTGAAAACAGTTGAAGAGAATGGTCTCCTGCTGGATTTTTGTTGACAGGAATGGTGCTTGTTTCCTATAAATCGAACATTTTGGCAGTCAGGTTGAGAAACAATCATTCCTACGAGATCCAACCTAATGCACAAGGAATTATTTGTTTTCGCAAACCGGTCTAGAATATTCCAAACATACATGAAACTTCGATGCCACCTATGGATAACAGCATATTACACGAATCATTTAAGGCAAACAAAAACCTTTTTTATTATTATTTTATCATGTCTCAGTGTGGAAACTATGGGCTGTAAGAAATTTTTATGTGACGAGAAATAATAGCGCTAGGTGGCGCAACGTTAGCACATTGGACCCGCATTTTGGAAGACCAAGCTTTGATTCCCGGCTTCGGCCATCTTGATTTCGGCTTTCCACGGTTTCCCAAAAGAACTCCAGGCAAGTAAAGAGCTGATTTCTTAAGGAATGCCTTGATTGGTTCTCCCAGTTCCTTGTCACTGTGTCAAGTTGTACATAATCATCTCTATAATGGTCTCGCTGTCGACGAGATGTGAAGCTCACTTACCTTACGTCGAGAATCAACGTCTGCCTATTGAACAACTATCGGTAATTGTATAAAGGTATTTTCTATTGCTATCAATGGTTATTAGCACGAAACCGTATAGGCCTATAGCAAGTTCCCTTCGGAACGAACAGGCTAATTGAGAGAATAGAGAAACGTCGCCTCGCCTACAAACGCATTTCTCTTAACCTAGTCCCATGCTCAGTTCTTACTGGATCTGCTGCAACAAGAACATGTACAATGACGTTGTATTGGCGTACACAGCGCAACTGTTATGGCTGCATGCTGACAGTATATGTTGCTAGGACGTTGTAGCACACTGTGTGTCTGAATGCCCTCAATTCATCAGTATGGCAAGGAAAGTCATCAAGGTAAGAGTCGCATCATGAACGTCGAGGTACCCGAGCTACAAGCAACAAGAAGCCAACATCAAACACTGAGTTTAGCCCAGAAACAAAGAAGACACGGTATAGTGTGTGCTCGAGCTTAAGGCACTTCAAGAGTGACATTTATTAAACTTGTGACTTAAGTATAGGTAATTTGGGGTGAAGTGAGCACTACAGATTTAACCTTTGAAAAAAATCATTAGTCGTTACTGCATATAAGTCATCATTAGCAAGAATCTCTTTACAGCTTGTATGGTTGGTAGCAATTCATCGCATGTAGTACCGTGTATTTTCCTATTTGAATACAGAATTAGTGAAAACATCAGATGAAATCGACCTATCTGTGTCTAATATACTTCAAATTATTTTTTTGTGATATTATTGACATTCCTACATACAGTGTAATTAGATTTAATTGGCGCCAGAAGAATGTGACGCTATCGCTGACCTCAGGTCATCTTGTTCGTTACAGCTTGCTCAACACTTCAGACAGTTCAAAATTCCATCGACAGATGGCATCAGAGTTAGGTTCTCGCTTTTTTTCCGCCGCTTCGCCAAGTTGCATCATTTGCGTGTGTTTGTCCGTTGTGTGTATATACACATTCTTAAGTGTTGTAAATTACAATGTATAACATTGCCAAATGATGTGAAACCATCGGTATTTCATAAATTTTGTTTAACATTTGCCAGCCTAGAAACAACATACTTTTTATTTCACATATTAAGAAAATATGTGCGTTATTTATTTTTTCTGAAGTGTGTCGTCGTTGTTCGTGGCAGTAGAACTGAACGAAACTTCAATTCTTGAATTGCGTGTGTCATGTGTGTTTTTAGTGGCGGTTTTGAGTTACAAATTCAAATAAAATATACCCGCATTTACGAGATTCGGAACGGCAGTAGTGCATGTTGTATAAATTAGTCGATGGACCGAAACCAGTATTACAAGACGTTAACTCTCAGGTATTTATAACTAAGATTACTTTTTATTATATCTTATATTCAGCTCCAGGCAGTTAATGAGTAGATATTGCAGCTAATATTTATCGGAGCAGTTTAATGTAGTTGTAAACATTGCACGATCCAATGTAAATAAATGCACGTGGCAATATTCATGTATACATTCAGCGGAAAGATATAAACTGCCAGATAGTAGAAATTAATCAGGTTTTTTTAAGTGTTCACTTTATTCCGAATCACCTAAAAGGTCATTATTTTCATACAAATTTATGTTACTACATATACTCTGGTAGTACATGCATATCAAGAAATATTATATATATACATACACATAATACATAATACTTAATTTCAAGAGCCTAACAATCATATCAATCATATCGACTGAGTATACCAGATTGCATTTGATTTCCGTCGTACTTGTTCAGCAATAAATGAGGATTATAAAAGGCTGCTTCTTCTTCATATCTTCACCGAGAATCATTTTCTGCCCTCCATTTTCATTGACTTTATAAGGCGCGTTTATGTGCAGTTTATTGTATAACAATTGAAAAATATATAACTGCAGAAGAATTGTCATGTACATAAAAATCAGTATACTCACAATCTCATAGGAGAATGAGTGTCACAAAGGTGATTCTATTTACAACTTCACTATGAGATATTGATCCTTGTTGAGCTGACGGCAAAGCCGTTGTGTTGCATGCGTGTGATGTAGTTACTACCAAATATTGTTTCAGTATACTTTGTGTTGTCTGAGGTAAGACCTTCCTCTTGGACCGTGGGTAAGACACAATGCAACCACCAAACAATGGAAATTGATTACTTAAGAGCACCTATTTTTTCTTAATTTTCCGTTACATAGTAAATTTTTACAGTGCAAACTAAAACATATTTAATGTTCTAATACAGCTTTGCATTTGCTCCGCATTTCAATTCTGCTAGTTAGTAAGTTAGATGTTGAATTTACATTCCTTAAAAAATATCGTATAGACATTAGCCGTAAAAAACATCGACTTTAATTTCTGCCAGTCATACAGTGCAACATTGATCAAGTGTTCCCAACTGATACGGAAATAGATAAGATGAAATGGAACACACTTTCCTATGGTACACTTGTCCGGAAATACTGTCTTACACTTTTTAACAACATATTTTTAGATGTTTGTTAATTGGTTTTAACTCTATTCACTTTATCTCCCTGTACAAGAAATATAAAAATATTAGACTCATGAGATATATATGTAGCATGTTGACCCTCCGTTTAGTTACGAATGATCAATTTCGTAGTATATCCGTGCAGTAAGAAATTTATTTCAACTCCAGCCACCAGTCATAGAACTATGTGAATTCAATTTGTTCTGCCTCCGTTATGTAGCATGACAGTGCAATGTTTTCAAAATGAGTTTCGCAAGTCATGCAATCACTATCTGACAGTAATGATGTGATCGCTTATCTGTCGAAGCAAAATGATGTTTTTAAAAGATAGGTCTGTGATAAAATTAGAAACCACTGTTTTTTAATTTACTACTATATTTGTAATATTATTTACCCAGTTCAAAAAACAAGTAAAGCATTTGTTTTAATATTTAGAAGTGACAGTTGTTCCCTACCTAATGAAGAATCAAATTCAGTCACTCAAGTTACGAACAGTGAGCCTGGGGTTCCAACTGACAATGGAGCTGAGATGGCTACTCATATGGAAAGTGTTTCGGGCTGTGCTGAAGAAAACACTGCAGGTAAATTATTTCGTAATGTACATTACTGATACTTAGTAACGTAATGTTGTACTGACATTTCTAAGGCTATATACAAAAATCTTTACTCGTCCGTCTACAGGCCGTAAGAGGAAAAGGGACTAAACGCGGTTGAAGAAGTCTAATAAAAAAAGCCAAACAGGTCAGATGTTCACCAACATAAAAGGATAAATTGCAAGAACGTACAATTACGTTATGAAAGCCAGCATGTTTTGCAAGTTTCATTGTCTTGAAAAGTAAAATCTATTGAATACAGGACACTTTTAAGGATTTCTGGAATCTGTCAGATAACCAGGAGCTGTAACTTTGTAATAAAGCCACAAAAAGAATTGAGGAATTCCAGGAAAGGAAGACAAAGGCTAATTCCTCGAAGCCAATAACACTTAATTTTACATATTATTTTTATTAATTATATGTAACTGACGACATTTGTAAAGAATTTTACTTGAGCGTTTTGAATGTAAGCAGCAAGCACAGAATAAATTATATTCATGAAAGGAAGAAGCAACTCAAATACCAGAAACTGAACAACGTGGTAGTGCTTCAATTCCAAGAATTAATGAGTATGAGAGAAATATAACACGAAATTCAATAAACAGTTTCCCCAGAACACCACTCCATTATTGCCGGAAAGTTATTTCAAAGGAATTCCTTGAACAGGGATTGAATTTATCCGAATTGTATGACCTCTATGGTGAGTGATGTATTTCAAAGGACGTTACTTCGAACAAGATATAGCTGTAAAACAATAGCTTTTTTCAACGAATTTTTGTCCCAGCAAAGGATCAACGTGATATTTGTAAAGCAGCTGAAGTAAGGCAGTACTAGGAAATGTAAAGACTATGAGAGACTAGGAATACATATTTCACGTGAACGAATACAGCATGTGATGAATAAGAAAAGGATAAATAGTCGTTAATACTAGAAGCGCAGTTGTATGGCATGAAGCTCTCTCAGGATGTTCTGGTAATGATGTGGCTTGTGTTGTGCGGTTATTGGAAGAAATTGTTAAAGGCAATTCGGAGATAAATAAGGACATGTTATGTTCTGTCTCGAGTGTACCACAGAACAAACACTCATATATGGCCGTTCTTCTGACAAATTTTAGAACTACGGGTGAGTACAATGTGCAAGTTATAGAACATAATTATCAATAATCTGGACATATTCTGTTCTAGAAGATGCTTCCATGCACAGTGATATCTAAAAACAGTTGAAGATGCTAGAAGTCCACAGCCAGCAGTCTATGATAAGTGTTATTGGTAACTACGCATCTAGGAAGTAATGCAAAGTGATACAACTTCGTAAGTTCTATGACTACGCGACGATTTTATAGTTTCCGATCTGAGTTCTTTAGTGATCATGCAAAGCCAAAGTAACGGTGAATTATTATAAATGTTACTTGTAGAGAATGGTCCTTACTGCCTGACCCAAAACAAAATGAAGCGAAGTAAAATATGAATTGACCTAAAACGAAATACATACAATATCTGAACAAGTTCTTGTTGAAAAATTAACAAATCACTTGGGATAAAATATTAAATTTAGTGTCATCTTAGTTTCCATGCTTAATTTGTTATTTGCTTTATTCCAATTGTTAGTAGATTGTGTCACAAAAGAAACTTACTTATCACTAGTAAATGAAAATGGGCATGAAAAATTGTTTTTATTCTTCCTGTCTTAAGTGGAGCTGTACCACCATCGGAAAATGAACCATTTAGTGCGATAATCGTTTTGTCCTATCGCCATTACATTGATTCACATTTTTTTTATTACGGTTAATATGTTAATACAATACCATTGTAAGAATTGGGAATAGTCACAACATAATATTGTGTGGTGTACAATTTTTAAAAATTGAGTTGTTTTTAACATTTTTGTATAGCAGCGAAGTAACATTCAATACTTTTGTGGAGTAATATGCATTGATATCTGATACAGCAGCATCCTAAAATTAAAACTGTCTCACAAAAGTATTTGATTCATTTAATGTAGCTGAATTATTTACGCAATAGGAATGAATGATGTTTAGTGAAAGCATAGGGATATGCTATTGCTGCCAAAGGCGTACATCCACGATTGAACTAAACACTGAATTGTTTATCTATTGAAACTGCGGCGGTTACTTAATCGCATTAAGTACAGCTGATCCTACGTGTTTATTATACTCTACCAACGGAAATACAGATAACATAAAATATTTCCTTGACATTTAGGCTATGTTACCTGTTGTATGGTAACCGGGTTCAACAAGCATAACATAAAAGCCTTAATATGTTTTTTATTAATTACTAACAAAATAAGTTTCATGCTTTTTAACCATTGTTCCAAATGTAATTTAGCAATAAACCGATTGCGTTTAGTAACATTTTTAAGCTTAAGGAAACATTTGGTTGAGGCTGGTGTAGAACACAGGGCTATTAAAAATTATGTATACACTTCCAAGTATTTGTAAAAATAGTTTCTAATGAGGTAAGGTATTATACTGGAAAGGGCAACTCATGAAGTTTTTTCTGTCATGTTCACAAACGTCCAATATGTGAACCGTTAATCACACGGCACATATTCAGTCTGTAGTCCAATTCGTCTCTCACTCCGCCTAAAGTGTCCACATCGCTGTCAGCCACAGCTGTTCTGATACGTCCTTGTAAGTTAGCGTTGTTGTGAGGAAGTGGATGTGTGTAAACAGCACCTTTGATGTAACCTCACCGGTAAATATCACATGGGGGCAGGTTTGGTGAACGTGGGGCCCATATCAGCAACTGCAGATTGCCAGCTGATACACGACCGATCCAGCGTCGTGGTAGCTCAGTATCCAAGAACTCACGAACATTGTTGTGGAAGTGTGGTGGAGCACCATACTGTTGAAATATGAAATTACCACTGTACTCTAGCAACGTGGGGATTCTCTGTTCCCTACATTCATATGTTATGCTGGTTTACTGCAGCGTTCAGGTGAAAGGTAGCCTCATCGCTGAAAATCAACCTTGAGCTGAAATAATCGTCTTCCAGTGCTGCATATCAACGTAATACTGTTTCCCCAAACGTTTGTCGGCATGTGTAGGCATTATGGCATGTAGCAACTGAATCCGATATGGTTCCATGTGCAGGCGGTTTCGTAGCACTCTCCAAACTGTTGGTTGTGGAATTCCTAGTTCGTGTCTGGCACGTGACCTTTATTTTTGTGGACTTCTGAGGAATGTTTTCCTGAGCCGTTCAACCTGTTCCTCAGATGATGGCACATAGCTGGCGGGGTATATGCAAGCCATAGTAACGAGACATTGTCATGCACAGCCTTGTAAGTATACTTGTGCTGTGTGACGGCCTCAGTATTGGCACGCGACCCACGTCCACTAGACAATACAGCAGCGGCCTCAGGTATATAAGGGCGACATATACTCGACACGTGATTGCTTCCTGTTACCTAACTGGGATGCTTACACTACAAGGCTCTTGATCCACACAAGTACGTCACATCACAGTGTCGCTGGTTACAAGGTGCTCATCCTAGAGTCACAAGGTCTAACACACACAGTGTTGAGTACTTGACCTCTTTGTGTTTCCTAGCCCTGCCGTGTTCTTCCTCAGCCTGTCTTGTGTGTAGACAATGAAGACAATAACTTCACAAACCATGACACTAATTACATAGCATACTGAAACAAGAATTATTAGTATCTTCGCACATGTGCTACTCCTTTATGTGTAGTAAAATATGCTACTCCATTAAGGCGTTGCCTGCCCCAACAGCTTACTGGGCCGGAAAGATTCAGTGACTTTTTCTACAATTAACTTTAGATAAAGTTCCAGAGGGACAAGCAGAACTATGTCACCTTTGTTATATAGTTATAATAGTGTTTATAGTACAGACAAGATTGCAATGGAGAGACTGCACGGCAGGTGAGTTGAGTCTTCAGGCTATGCTGTGTCTCATGAGCGTGTCTCTACCTCCCTCGACTTTAGTCAGACCTCTCACACTGTATATACCCAGTAAGGTCGGCTTTATAAACTATGCAACAACGCAAGACATATAAATAAAAAAACAGAGATGAGTGACATACAGTTATCGTAATGGAGAAATACAGAGAGAAACTTTCTGTTGCCTCTTCGGAATTTTGAGAGGTAGTGTTGGTTACTCCGTGTTGCTTGCGATGTTCATAAACGATAGAAAATTTGCTGCGTGTTTTACGAAATGCGTATCTAGCGTTCATGCGTTTAAGCGTAATTTATAAACTCGGTCTAAGACAGAGTTCTCAAAAGTTCTCTCCAAAAATATAATGTTGCTAGCTGTCCCTTTGCGGCTTCGCCCGGGTGTACTATAGAAAACAGTAATAACTTTTAGTCACGTGTTAATTGATGGTGATACTATATTCTATATTATACTATATTCACTGTTTATCTTTAAAACATCAAATACAAACAGATTTGACCAGTCCACTGTGCTAAGCGTACTTTAATTGCAGAACTTCTTTTATTAATTCATCTTTATTTCTATATAAAACAGCTGCCCGGCTGCGGCTTCCACCGCAAAACAGCTGCCCGGCATTTAACAGCCATTACTATTGCGGTTGTCAGCGAGTGTTGAGTGTTTTCCTCGCTTTTTTTCTTGCGGTCGCAAATTAGATAAAAAGAATCCTTGATGTAGATTATATATCATGCTAAAATTTCAGCTCGATCGGTGCAGAACTTTTTGAGTTTTTGAAGCGTACACAAACCAACATATCATTTTTATATATATATATATATATATATATATATATATATATATATATATATATATTCTTTAGTAGCTTACGAGATGTGATATAAATTCAGGTACATTATAATATTTGAAACATTAAAGATTTGCCAAACCTTAAAATATGTTAACAAATATGTTACCGAATTTATAACTTGTATTGTAATGTCACAATAAATGCATCTACGATCCTGTGCTTACTTTAAACTGCTGCGTACTAAGTATCATCTGTGTACGGTAATTTGCTGGAATGTGCTTATGTCTCGTGTGCCCATGACGTCACTTGAAGTGTTAGCGTACATGTGGCGATGTATTACGTAGACTGATGCTCGAGGAGTGAGCACATACAGTTTGTATAAGTGTCTCTTGACTGTTCAAGTGTATATTATTACTACCCCGGTATCTACCCACTTCACATCATAGTGGGCCTGTCTGCACGCCAGCTGTGTCACTTGAGTGTAGCATGTGTTGCCTACACATCAGGCACTGCTGTACTAAGCAGCAGGTTACCATCCTTGCAATCACTTACATTTCCTACACGGCTAACAATAATCTGTGGCAAATGGACGAACGGCAGTTCCTGCAAAGGAAAAACTTCGAAAATATATAAATAGGTAGATTATACAGAAGTTATTAAAAATTATGATCTACTGCCGCTATACTGTGTTCGATGCAAGGTAAGCATACGAACCAGTTATGGTTCATGACATGTACCGAATGCCAGAGGTTTTACTGTTTCCGAGTTTGTTTTATAATTTCGTGTCACATAGAGGCCAAGTTATGTGACTTATTCGTTATAATATTGTAGTGCTTACGTAGTGCCTGCTCGTGTTTCAGTTCAACGACGAATCACAGAGCGAGGTAGCGCAACGCTAACACTTTGGAATCATCGCGTTCTGGAGCACCCGGGTTCGACCCCCGGCTCCGGTTGTATTGATTTATGTTTTCTGTGGTTTACCGATGTCGCTCCAGGTGAATGCTGGGATGGTTACTTAACAAAGGCCATGGCCGACTCCTCTCCCAGCTGCTGTCATTGTACCAAGTTGTAGTGACCTCGTTGTTGACGAGAGGTACGAGAGTCCGGAGGAGCGCGATGGGTTGTTGCGACTTCGATGTGTGCCTCTGTACGCTGGCGACGATACCTGAAGTGGGACTTGGGCAAAATTCTGGCCTGTAGAGAGGCGACATGCTATGTGTTACCGAGTGTACACACGTACATAACTTAAATAACTAAATTTTTTTTTTGCGAACTCTATTATCAGGTATAAATGGCATGTGTCTGGTGTATAGTATACATGTGAGGAACACAGTAGAACTAGTTGGCAAGCGCTGACGGAAGTATTGAGTGCTGGGATAGGACGCGGCTGGCTGTATGCCGACTGACCTGGTTGGACACAGCTGACAATGTACAGTACGAGGTGAAGTGTTTGTTTCCTGTTCCTTCCTCACATACGTCTTGTTATCCTACATATATACCACACTTACTGACTATACTTTGTGTCGTTATATTTACAGTAGTGTGCTACATTCTCGTGATTATTGACATTTACATTTTAGTGCTTTACATCAGAAAAAAAAACATATTTTCAAAGTGAAACAACCATGAAGAAAAGAGTAATCGCTTCACAGAAATAAAAGCTTCGGGGCCACCACAAAGTTTTTTTTTTGTCACTATGAACCTAATCAATTTTTGTGGTGACCAATAAAATGTTTAGCTGCACGCAGTAAATATTTCCGTATACTACTAGAAATGTAACCACTTAGTTAGTTTATAGCAGAATGGCCGCAAAATTTAGGAACATATAGTATCTTTTAAAAAATAAAATAAAAGACTTCTACGCCACCGTCAAAACACTTTGTTTTTGTAATAAATATTTTGTTTTAAAAACTTCATTTTTTTTTCAGCAGTTACATTTCATGTTTGGCTGTGCAGTGCTAATATACAAAAATTATTTTTTGTAGTAATTGTTTTGCTTATAAAATCTTAATTTTTCTTAATAGCTGTGTTTTCATGTTTTGCTCTGTTGTGCTGAAATGCTAAAAATTGTTTCTGTTTCTTAAGTAATTATACTATACTAGCAGTCCCCCGCGGCTTTGCTCGCGAGTATTATTCGTAACTGATAATATTTATTTTAATTGAAAAACCTCTTTGTACACAAGATTGGTACTTCAGTCATCAAGTGTTAGAATGTCCAAGCGGCTAGTTGATTTAACTCTGCAGCAGGATAAGTATCTATAGCTGTCCACGCGAAAAGCAGTCTTAAGTTTGTCCCTGCCACTAACAGCGACTTTGCCTGGGCCTTATTTATAAAACTGCCAATTTGACGTTATGGGGTAGTTACAGACATCTAAGGTAAGTGGTTAATATAATGAGAAACATCTGTTTACCCTGTGCACAACCATTGGTGACGGTGCCCTCAATTATATATTTTCAAAATATTCACTTTAACTTTATTGACATTACAAAGTTTCAGAGAGTTAAGGTTCCGCGGAAACGTATTTGGTGCCCCAAACCGGAGATTAGTGAGATGATATATCGTCGGTTTACTGCCAAAAGTGACAGTGTCAAAATGAGATAAAATTATAAAAATGTTAGGAATATGTATATGTTGTTCACGAACAATTGCCTAAGTTTAAAGTATATTCGTCGTTTCGTACTGTTGTGTCACAGTATAGTAACATACCACATTTTTGTTAATATCTACAATTTAATACTGTTTTAAACAAAATAGCATTTATGACTCAATCACTTTTGGCAGTATACCGACGATATATCAGCTGATATTGTAGAGGAACCTAAGTGGAAAGCGAACTGCAATTTTACCTCTTTTAAAGACTACATGTAAATTGCACTAATTCGATCTGCCTTGTAGTTTTTGTGTGTCAGAATTGAACGTTTGCACGCAGCTTTTAACGGAATTCGAGCCCAGAACCTCCCGGAATTTAGACCTGAGTAACAAACAACTGCGTCACGTAACGTCGAAATAATTCAAGAAAATAAAATTTATTAAAAAAAATAAAATATCTGTGTCCTGAGTTCATAGAGGTTGTACAACACCACGTCTCGATAGGTTACTGTAGGGTGAAACTCCTGTATAGGTTGTTTCTCGCTGCTCGTTCCTGCTTTTCGGATCGTCTGCCTTGATTATTGACCAACTAAGTTTTATTCTTAATAATCACGTTTCTTATAAAGAAAAAAATTACATACATATTTTTTTAAATATTTACGTAAGCATCACTCTTGACGCGAACAACACCTCAATATCGCTACTGGTTAGATAGATATCGTGGGTTGATGGAAAACCAATTTTGTGCTTTTTTACCCTTTTGGGTGTCGAATTTAGAAATATTTTAAATTTACATCTTAGACATTTGTATAAGTATCCAACTGTAGTGTAAATCACATCGCTAGCCCGTTCTGTCGAATCAAAATCGATCATCCACTAAAAAAACACATATCAAACCCTGCACAGTATTGAGAAATCGAATTTCGAAAAATCTGAAAATCGTTTTGCGATAATTTCTGTAATCATCATCCTGAAGCAAAAATTTATTATATATCTCAACGGGTTCGATAGATATCGAAGATTTATCTAAAACACGTTCAAGGTCTTTTCACGACTTAAGAGAGTAAATTTCGAAAAACCCTTGAATCACGTTCTAGAATAATTTATTGGTATCTCGTGAACATAAAAAACACAACATTAGCCCGCTGGGTTCAAGATATATCGACGAATAATTGAAAATGCTTTTCACCAATTTTCACCTCTTTTCACGTCCTTAGGTGACAAATTTCAAAAATTCCTGAAATCACTTTTTAGGTATTTGAGTAAGCATCAATCCTAAACAAAAATCACGTCTCTATATAAAAAACTATGGGATTGATATATATCGAATGTGAGTCGAAAACTCATATTACCCCATGTTTAACCAGTTTAGGGCCGAATTCGGAAAATATATTTTAAATGGTACTTGGGATACTTACAAAAGCACCAATTTAAAGCAAGCAGTACTTCGATATCTCGATTAATTCGATAGATATGGAAGGATAATCGAAAACACATTTCAGATATTTTCACCCCTTTAAATAAAGCATTTCGTAACGATTTTGTGTCCTGTCATAGATATTTGTAAAATTAACCAATTAAAGTTAAAATCACGACGATAGCGAATTGTGTTTCAAAGATAAAGACGATTCATTAAAAACACATTTTGCCCCTTTTTACTGCCTGGGGGTCGAATTTCAAAAAAACCTAACATACTTTTTAGGTATTTACGTAAGGAATATATTGAAGTGAATATCAACTCTCTATCCCGAAGGGTTCGATAGATATCGATAGTTGATTGGAAACACATTTAAGGTCTTTCCAGCCCCTTAAAAGTTGAACTTCGAAAGATCCTAAAATTGGCTAATATGCATTTTTACGAGTGTCCTATTAAAGTAAAAATCACGATAATAGGCCGTCGGGTTCGAGCGCTATCGACGTTTCTTCGGAAACACATTTCATCCCTTTTCACCCCCTTAGAAGTCGAATTTCGAAAAATCCCTTCTTAGTGCTCGCCTACGACCTGAATGGAACCCCCACAAAAATTTCACGATTCTAGGTCCAGTGGTTTGGGCTGCAGTTCGATATGTCAGTCAGTCAATCAGTCAGCTTTCATTTTTATATATAGAGATGGTCAAAAAATTCAAAACAGTTGTAGTAATTAATTTCTTTGCAATGCTAATATGTTAAAACACTTGTGTTTTTGTAGTAATTACTCTGTTAAAACATATTAAACAATTTTTAAATGTTATACGTTTTTAAAATTTAATAAACTTATACAAAGTAATTTCTCCCAATAAACAATGTGTAAGATTTTAAACGAAAAAAAAAACTGAGGCTTATGCAATAGATAGTAACAAGGAATGTAAAGAGTAGCTGTCGTTGAGAAAATTCACAGAACAGTTAATATAATTTGCAGTGCAATAAAATTGTTAGTTAATAACTTACGGGAACTATTAATGCATCAGTTATCTATTACAAGCACCCCACTTTTTTTTCGTTAAATCTTTCAAACATATTAATAGGATGAATTATTTTGTACTTTATAGTCGGTAATTAAAATCGTGGCAAATTTAGAAATACATATTTTCAAAAATTATTTCCTGCTTTTAAGTCCCGTATGTGTGAAATTTTGTAATCACGTGTATTCAACTTAGTACAATTTTTATTAAAATTCTCCCCTCTTTTATTGCAATGTCATCTAGTTCTGAGCTACGTCTAAAGTTTCAGTACTCTAGCTCATCAGGAAGTCAGTTTAAAATCGATTTAAAAATTTGTGCCGAACAGCGAAAGCGAGTTAATACACTGTTTATTGTGACCGAAAGCGAGTTTGTAATAACTTGTTTAAAAATCTGAGATTTGTTCAACATTTGCAATTTATGTTTTACTATGTTCGGCTGATAATGTGATAAAATTATTACGTTTTGTAGTAAATAATTTGTTTAAAATATCTCAAATTTTTTCCAGCAGTTTTACTTTATATTTTGCTGTGTTGCGAATTGTGTTCAACAAGGAGATGGGGCGAGACTCGACAGCTGTATAGTACTGTGACGCTATAATGCGACAAGTTAGTAATTGTCCTTGCCCAGTTCCGTTCCGCGCAGCTCCACCCCCTCCAACTTTCTCCCCTCTTGCCACTCTGCCTCTCCTGCGCGTAGGGGAGGAAGAACGTCATATTTCCTTCAAGGACAACTTACACGAACACACTGCACTCTCTGCACGAGGTGGACGCATGAGTATTCGCACTAACTAGATATATATTTTTGTCGTGTCGCGCCTACCGCATTGCGTTTGACGCGCTATGGTGATTGTAACTTATATGGGGGATCGTTTTGTCAACGTAATAATAAGATGTTTTAAAAACAGCTCTATAAATTACCAACTGAAATTGTTGATATCATTACATATTCACAGTCTCCATATTTATTTTACCTATTTTAAAAT
>PNEQ01012386.1:0-25050 GCA_003012365.1 Medauroidea extradentata
AGTTGATGTCCACTCCTGTAAATTATACTGAACTAATAAGTGCAAGCGATCTAACATTAGTTTACTACAGAAAAATCAATATGTTACCAGAATCGCCAATGTTTTAACTCAATGGGTACTTTATTTTTAAGAAATTGGGGGGGGGGGGCGGCAGAAACAAACTTTGCCCCCCTTGAAAAACTTCCTTGATCCAGCACTGCTTGCACGACCAATAGCGAAATCTCCCCAAATGTGTTGATTCGGTGCTTATATACTTTGCGAAACAGTCGGGGAATCACCACATTACAGAGGTCTAAAATAGACATTAAATCATGCTGCGGACGTGACTTGAGCCTCGTAGGCCGGACTCGTAGGGTTAAGGGTGTTCAAATGCGATAAATTCGTAATTTTATATTTTTTGTGAAATATTATTATTTTTGTAGACGATACTTGTGAGTACATTTTACTCTTACGAAACAATTTTAGCTCTCCTTGCTTTCTCATAACGAGGTGTCAGAGTCAAAATTTGCTTGTTATGCTGCCATGCAACTTAAACTACTACTAATTAATCAAAATAATTCACTGCGAACTTACATCAGATGAGCTATGCAACAAAACATTAAAAAAAAAAAAAAAAAAAATTCACAATGCAATATTTTATTTTCAACACAGTTGGATGCTAAGTGACTACACTACTTTCTATCGAGATTCTTCCACCACCTTTCTATGTAGTGTAGGCTTCAGGAAACTATATATTGCCCTAATTATAGCTCTGACTTCCGTCCGTCTTCCGTTACTCTAATGTCTTTGTCCTTCATTTACTTGTTAGTGTATTGGGCTAAGGCTTGAGACACATTTGGTCTTATTTTTATTTTGAATTTATAGTGTCACACGCCAAATTAGATTACACAAAGGAAAATTATTAGTGCAGATCTGAAGAACGTTTTAATAGGCAGGAAAAAATATCGCACAGCGTAAGCACTACAAACACAGTGCTTTTGTCGTTGCTGAACTGTTTTTCTTTTCTTTTTTTTTTTTTTTTTTTTTTCAGATCAACGAATTTGCTCCCTGAATCCTTAAATATTGTGATACATAAAACTGATGGCAAATTAATGATAAATTCATCCTTAGTAACTGCATTTATTATGAATAATTAGAAAAAATTCCATCAATAAACGGTTAAATAATTACGAGCCTAAGACATGTATGTGCCCGGATAGCTCAGTCGGTAGAGCATTAGGCTTTTAACCTAAGGGTCCAGGGTTCAAGTCCCTGTTCGGGCGACTAATTTTTTTATTTGTTACAATTAGATAATAGAGTACTCTGGTCGTATCAAAATAACCTTAATTTATTGTTATGCGACTTCATCAAGAAGTGGTTCATATGTTTTATTAATGGTTTCTGCATGCATTAATGCATGTTACGAAATGCCGTGTAATGCAGGTATCGACGATTGAGAATAATATTGCTAATGTCTAGTAATATTGGAGCTGTGTGCTTACTTGTGGTTATGATTCGTAATTCAATTCTTCTGGATCAAACTTTATTTCATTCATTCTCAGTAAAGATAGCAATTCAGACATACTTCTCAAAACACTATTTACTGTTCTTATGTTGGCCTAGAATTAATTTACAATGCAGGAATTCGCTTTTAATAGAACGACTCAATTTTGTCTATGTACCGTACGTTATTAGTTTCTTCTTTAATTCATGAAAATGAGGGGGGAGTGAAACTGTACGGTCTTCACGATGACGTATTCTATACACGTTTTCTGTCCTCTTCCAAAAACGATCCTATAACATAGTTTTTGTGACTTCGTTTCTTGTCTTCACCACTTAAACCATTAAGTGTTTACACTTTGCAAAAGAATGTTTCCGACTGTAAATAATTATTTTCTTCTTTCATTTGCCAGTGTTTTTTTTTTTGTGGAAGTGTGGTTTCTAAGCTTTTTTATAACGACGTGCATATTGGATATCTTAATTATATTTGTGACACAGCGGAAACTGAAAACAAAACCACGCCAAAAACTCTTTACTTTTCCATTTAATGGTTAATTATATTTTGCTGAAGGAATCGGTTCATATCATTGATATTTCTTAAGAATGGTTAGCTGAGGTGAGGCATATGCCACCTTAAAGTTATTGGTTTTATTTTTATTTAAGTGGCTACGTTTTTTTTTTATCGACGAAATTTCTTTGGTGCGTTATCGTATACTTTCGAATAACACATTAGTATATTATTACATAAATAGCATTAGTTGTATCTTGTTTGTGATTTCCGGTTTTATGGTGTATTTTTTTCTGAAGTATGTAATCGAATTCAAGTGATAGATTAATTGTAAGCACTACAAACGTTCAGAATAAAGTGAGCGCTCAGAAAAGCTCTGCTAAAGATCTATTTTCAGCCAATTCATATCTTTCCACGTGTAACGGCTAACGGTGGGACGTGTCTAACCTCTCTGGACACGGCACTTGATACTTGCGCTTGTAAGATAACCTATGCAGTCAGTATAAATCGGTACAGTTTCATAAAGATAATTGATTACATAAAATACAGTTATGTCGATTTCCGTTAACTTTGTTTTTGTATTGTTGTATATAAATAGGAAAATACGTGGAACTACATTGCGTGATTTCGCTGCCAACCATACATGCAGTATGGCAACCATAGTTAATGTTGAATTATATGCAGTAACGGCTAGTGATAGTTTTCAAAGGTTAAGTTTTTAGTGTTTACTTTATTCCGAACGACCTAATACAAACACAATCCGTTGGTTGTTGCTAACACTTATTGGTAAATAAATTATACTTAAGTTTTTTACTGCGCGTTTTTTTTTTCAGCTTGGTTTCTTAATTTTTTTTTACCTAAAACTGATCACGTGGTCAGCTTGCGCAGTGACCTAAATTATGAATTCGATTACGTCCTCAGTAGCTTTATTAATTGTGGTTGATCAAACATATTTTTGGGTCAGTAAAGGGTTAAACAGTTCCGCTCTTGAGACCTGTTACGTGCCCGGATAGCTCAGTCGGTAGAGCTATCCGGGCCTAAATTTGCATTATATAGTAAATGCAGTTTGTAAACAGTGATCGAAAAAAATTAGTAGCCATTTTTTTCTATCACTGTTTACAAATTCCATTTAACGCATAAAATAAATTTAATACAAAAATGTTAAAGAACACATAAGTTACATTAAATTGGTTCTTCAAACGAACATTTTTTAAAATTATACTCTAAGATAAATATTACGGCTTTACAAAACAAAGAATCTGTACATCAGTTGTAAAGTGGACTCCTAAGTTCCTGTACAAAAAATACAATTTCTAAATCTAACTTTTGAAAGCAGCGATTTTTTACTATTTCATTGGAAAGTGAAGACTTCTCGTGGCGCGTACAACTATTATAAAAACCCGTATCACTTATTTAATACTTAGTTTTTTATTTTTTCTTCGTCTGTTTCTGATTCTGGGTTTTAATAAGTTTTATTTGAAAATATGTTAATGATGTCTAGCTAACCACGATGACTTTCACTATGTTCTTTATATATGAATAAGTGAAGCATAATTATGCAACATTGAAATGTTATAAATATATATAAAAAAGTATTTACAAACTCGAATTTTCATAACAAGCTCAACTAGACTTGACAGTTCTAGTTCTTACAAACAATTAACATAAATATTTCAATGAATACCATACAACACTTAGAAACAGTACAAAAATATCTCACGGACGTGGAAACTGTAAAGGTTCTACAAAGATTCATTTTCAGTGACTACATTAACTATTTAGTTATGATAATAATTATAAAATCAATGTTTTGATTAGAAGCTCGACTAAAAAATACGAGTACTTGCAGACCATTAAAATAAACATTTTATTGTGCGGTTAATATTAATAATACGATAGTAAATATGTTTACATATGTGTGCGTGCATTTGCACGATAATGTACAGTGTTTTTATGTCATGTAAAAAAATATACGCTGGGAAAGAGATATTGTGTTTCCAAAACGTATTTTTATAGCATAGCTAAAGGCAGTGATAATTTAATAACCATGACGTAGCAGTAATAAAAAGTATGTGTTTTTCCCCTCCTACAGCTTGCAACGGTTTCGCCAGAAAATGCCCTTTTCATGCTGAACCTGTACAATTGGTTTGTATCTGATGCTGTGGCAGCTACGTTCCGTGTTCCATTACATCATGGGCTCGTGACTAGTCCTGCTTTATATTTCCTGTAAAAACTGTTGAGCGCGATTCTGTGGCTGAACCATGCGCCATTTTCTTTCTTTGCTCTGTTTTTCCCCGAGGTGCTCCAGTGGCAAGCAGGTGAACGTTACACGGCGGAGGTCAACGCCTTGTAGTGCGACAAGGGTCCCGCCCTGCCATGTCGGTCTGGCCCAGGGTTGCCACATTGTACACTTCCATACGAAGTTGGTGTAACTTGAATAGACTTTATATCGTATTTGTAAATCGTAAAACATTGCATAATTTAAGCCGTGTCCGAAACGAAGCTTTGACATATTTAGGGTTTGGGAATTTGGAGTGGATAGATTCGAACGTTATAAAACAGCGCTGCGTGCGGCAAAGTTGGAAACTATACACTTGTTGGTATTTAGATGATGTTTTATTATTTTACTGTTCACTGTTGAATAAATTGTCTATTTGTTACTGTGCGTAAAGTATTTACCTGTTTCTTCACGCACTAAATTACGAATTCTACGATATTTGTTTTGTTTTAGAGTTAATTAATTTACAAAATACGAAATTTATTTTTAAATTGAAAAAAATATTTGCTACGTGCAAAATAACACTACGGGCTTTTAATTTGCTTTATTACCGTTTTCAATGGATGTGTAGGCCTATATGTTTTCCAGCCGAAAAACGGACTATAAAACGTAAGTAAACAGCATCTGACGAATTTACGGAGCTATTTGGTAATTTAGCGTGCCACTTCACCTCAGTAAATTTTACACCCTAAATCCCCAAATATTTACTGCACTGACCTTAGTCACGTGGCTGATTTAGTAACATAAATAGTCGTTTCGGACACGGCTGTTGTTACAAAATTTCGTATTAAGCGTTGCTGGGCTTAATTAGGATGGTGAACTTGTTTAATACAATACAATTTTGTTAATGTCTTTCAATGTTTCATGCAATGGGGCAGAATGACAAGCTGTATTATTGTGGACATACGCCATATATATTAATATTGCACTGGCGTATGGCCACAATAATACGGCTTAAAATTTTGTTAGTAATGTGTTCTCCTTTATTTGCGTTCAATTCCCAGTATCATCACGTAATATTTGCAGTACTTACGGTTCCTGCACTACGCAATGAATCAGTTAGTATCTCTCTATTACAGTTGTCTGTTTTCAAACTATGCCAACCCTTGAAATGTTCCGTTATTTTCGTAAATCGCTTCATATGAATTCTAGGATGTTTCTTTAACACACTCCATTGCCGATTGCTCGCGCATTTCCGGTCCGTGCGTAAAGTTGTTTGTAAACCGTCTGTAATGAATGGTGCCACGAATTTTTTATGAAACTAATTTTGCAGCAGTTTATTTTTATGTGCCTTGCGTGCACATTTACAACTTTGCTTCACTGTTATTGGTAGCTTGTCTTTGTTAAGGTTCGTCTCTCATTTGACTGTGCCAGCCACAGTAATGTTACTGCAACACCGCACGTATGTGATTTGCGGGCAGAACCCCAAGACACGTGATACTTAAAACATCCAACCACTGACTAAGCACAACTGCTGGTGTTCACGAAACGCATTGAAACCAACTGGGGGAAAATTCTTTGCGCGAAAAGTTCTTGGCCCTACTAGTGAATGACCTAACTGCCGACGAGACGTGGAAAGCCCGAAGCAAAAACTTGAAATGTCTAATTATCCGCCTTTCTCATTAAAAACTAACTTTCGCGCACCGTCTTAAGCGCCAAATAATCACTGCAGACCCGGACGATGCACGCTCTTTGCACGCTATTATATCCAGATACTTCTTCGTTAACGCATTCAGAGGGTTTCAGTAAGGCTAACCTCGGTTCTGTAACAATCTGTATAAGCTTTCTGCCCAAGGGCACCTAACGGTACTTGTTAACGTAAATGTCCACATCTGCGCGGGAAAGGTAAGTTGAAGAGGGTCGGAGTTCTTCACCAACATAATGCGTAGGAAATTTATGCCGAAATAGAACTATTGCTTGTGAGTGGGGAGTGTGATGGTGTAAGAGTGTGTGGTGTGTGTGTGCATACTTTTAATGACGTCACGTGTCACTAAGATTCCTAACCTGCGTCGCATAATTTTTTGTGTAACAATTCGTATTCTTATTACTACAAGTTACTGTCACGGGCGTAGCCAGACTTGTCTTAACTAAGTTAGATAAAAGTTTTAATTTTAATTTCTGTCACCTGCTTTGCTTACTCCACCTCGAAGGTCCAGGCCCAGGTATCCGGGATGGCGTCAGACGCAACCAGGGGTGCCGCATGGCAATATCTGTATCGACCCGAGGTGAGAGAAAAGTACAGGTGGAGCATTACGAGCCTCTACTGAGGCCACGCTCACTTTATTTATTAAGTTAGAAGTTTGGCGTAGTTGTTTCCAAGTACAATCGGCTGTTCCTGTAAGTGGAAGAGAAATGAGGTTATGGTTGGCCAACCCACAGCCGCATTATACACGTTGCTATAGTAATAAACAACACATTATTTCAGTTACCAATATGATGGATGGGATCCTCCCCCTTCTGTCCCAAGGCCTCGTACACCTCGTCTTAAGACATACGTTATGCTCCACCTGTGTGTTTCTCTAATCTCTGGTATCGACGATGGTTTCCAAGAATAAGCCGACTGCGACAACATTCTAATGACAGCTAGGCTAGGTAGGCCAGCTGCACGATGTCCTGCCAAAACTGGCAGAAGCGCAGCTCCAAGGTACCACAAGATAGAGACTGCAGTATGCTCAGCGCGGGGCTCCTCAGAACTGCTCAATGTAGTATGCTTGGTGTTCGACTCCGTCCAGCCATTCAAGGAAACGACGATATCGAACTGCAGGTATTTTTCGTTACAGGATGCGATGTGCAGAGCTTCGGCATAAAGTTTGCTCGAAAACTGTTGAACCGGCGGCGGTGTGTCTGGTTGAGAATTTAATTTTAAAAAGTTACACGCTTGTAAACGTGTGGTGTTCTGCTAAAATTTTTAGTTTATTTTCTCCCAGCAGAAAATTGCGGATATATTTTTTGTCCAATATTAGGTAGGCCACTTTTGTGTAGAATTTAGAAACAAGTGTAGACACGTATATGACACCTTTATCTGTAATATTACACCCTAAAATTGTATGGTTTCATAGATGCGTGCTATTGGGGAGAATACTACACTCAGTTTTTGCGCATATAATCTAGGATGGGACGTGATGCGCGTGCTTGGGTCGCCCTTTGCACTTTCGCACGTGTAGGTCACAGACGCATAAAATATGTCCACTCAAGCGGACACTTTAATAATGGCAACTCCTCACAGTCCCCTGACGAACCGGGAACATCAACACTGACGAGCTGCTTGACGTACTTGGAAGTACGTACTGGCTGTGATGACTGTTTCTTATGGTCGCTGTCTTCTGCAGTCACTCTTGTTGGTTGTGTGTGCCTCTACACTCGTCGCACTGCTTCCACAACCGTGTTGAATCAATCCTGCTGCCGTGTTGGGTCAGTCCACCATCTTGGATCAATTCATCATGCTGTCCGCCATCTTTATCAATCAATAGTCGGCCATCTTTTCGTGTGGTTTCCTCCATCTTGTTTTCGGTTGTTATTTGTTGACTGAGGGAATTTTTTTCCTCGGCTGGGATTTTTTCTCTTCTATCCTATGTTTGTTTACATCGCTGGCTGGTAGGCGTCGCCACGTTTTCATCGATTGCTTCTAGGTGTCGCTGCAGTCAGCATCCGCCATGTTTGTTCCTGAATTTTGACGAAAAGAATTTAGCACCAGTTTGTTTCAATGTCTTGTGTATACACCTGCAGCTCTGCATCATGGTCAGTGATTGTATATTGTTAACTCTCGGCATCTCAGAGTTCTACCTGCAAATCAGAGACGTGTAATGTCGCAGTAACTTTGTTCTTGTTGGCATAGTGAAATGAGAGACGCCTCTGCACTAATACATTCTGCGAATAACCATGAAACAGATCTGCAGTTGCGCAAGTAATGCACTGAAACAAATTGTTGCAAAATACTTTTTCGTAACACTGGAAACAATTTTGTTTGAAACATTGGCTAAAACTATTGTCTAGGATTGTTATTGATTAGTTTTCCCAAATTGGCTTTAAGTAGCCTACAGTTATAGATTAATGCTTTTAGCTTTAAATTATGTACCACGCCCCCTTAAGGCCTCGCTCTTTAGTTTTGCAGTGGTTTCGAAAATATTTTTTTACGCAAATTAATACATATATCAAAATTTTACTCTGGCAGTTTTAACACGTATATATCACCGCTTGTATCTGAATTTTTCTGTTGCAATACACCAAACGGATGTTTAGATTTTAGCCCCTGAAATAGCACATATTTTCTGGTCAAAATAAGCCAAAATTAAGCAAAATATTTTTTTTCTAGCAAACGGTACATTATTTTAAAAATCGCTCTGACAAGATTGTGTATGGTATGACTGTACACAGTGTCAAATCTTTTCAAAGCATTTGGTTAAATAATATTCGAGTTATTTGCCATTGTTGGAATTAATTGAAAGATCATTGCCTTAAGGGCTCGGTATACCGCAATTTTCATCATCATTATTTTATTTTTTATTTGGTCCATATATTTTTTTCTTATTTTAGACACGATATGTGACTAAATTTGGCTCTTATGAAATTTTTTTATCTCTCATAGTTTTTGCGTAATGGCTTGTTAAGAGTCATATTTTGCATGTTTACGTTTTAACGACTACACTAAAACCAACTGATATACCAAACTAAAAAAAAAAAAAAATCACAGTGGATAAATACATTGCAGGTTACAATGACATGCTCATAAAATTAAAGAATAAAAATTATTTGAATTTAAAAAAAAAATTCTGAAACTGAAAATATTTTTTTTTTTAAATTCAATAATTTTTTTAAAATACCAATTTTCTGTTCCATAACGCATTATTCTAACAATTGTAATTTCGTTTAATTTTTTCCACTTTTTGCGACAAGGTAAAGCATGCAACCGAGGAAGCAGACTTATATGTATTAACTTGCACAGTTAGTATAAACTTTAATTTCTCTTGCAATCAGTTCACAACGTACAATTACTGAGAACTGTAGATTGTATTTTTTTTTAAATATGTTGCGTTACATTGTTAAAGTGAAACAGTAGTTTGTTCGCGTCATATTGCATATATGTATACACTTGCAATTTTGTTAATGATACCAACAGGAAGAAAAGAGGATGGGAGATGGAACACCTGTATTGTGACGGGAGACTTTCCCCGACTATATTAGCTGTTCAGCTAACGTGTGCAAATTGCAGGTTAAGGGGCTGATGCACGGCCATCTTTGATTTACAGTATCTTCTACACTACATGCATTCCTGAAGATGTATAAACATTATTGACATTTCATTCTCTAAATGTTGGTCTACTACACTACATATGGAAGTAATTTATTATCTATCAATGTAAAAAGGTGTAGTAGACTGACATTTATAGGATGAAATGTCACAAATGTTTATAGACCTTCAGGAATACTTTCAGTGGAGAACATATTGTACATTAAACATGGCCGAGCACCATACACCTTTAGTATTCCCTTACAATGTATTGGCAACATTCCACACATCACTTGTACATGTGTGTGTGTGTCATACGTGTGCTTCATATGTCTTAATTAGTGTCATACCAGAAACACAGCTCCCATGAGACGCGCATCCCTACTGGTGATCAGACTGTCGGCAGTAATCTGGTATGTTTCTTTTAAGTTGCCGGTGACGTCAAGTTGTTTTTACGCCTTCTCGCCCCAACAGTTTTCTTCATACTTGCACCGCCATGTCGGAGACTCTTCAAACTAATCAACTGGCATCCACACTTCGTTGCCCTTCTTTCACGCTTGCTGCATGAATTATCTTCTTTTTTGTTGTAGTCGGGCCGTTGTATTAACTTCCTCAGTGTTAATCAATTTGTCATAAGAAGAGGTTGCCAGTCACTTATCACGCCTCTAATCGTTCAGTCAACGTCCGTCGTTTTAAGACTGTCGTATAAACGATTATTTCAATCGCCGGTACACATGCGGGTTTATTAAAGAAAAAGTGGGGGTGGGGGATATCAGGAGATAATCACACATCCTTGCCTCCTTCCCCTTTATAACAAAAGTTGGTTCAAATTAACATTAAACTATCTTGTGAGTGTTTTGTAATTGTAAGGAAACAGTACCGTGTCGGCATTGTTTAAAATTTTTGTTTTATTATTTATTTAGTGCTGTTTCTTATAATTATGATGAAGCATTGCACTATGTTCATGTTACGAATCTAAATTCTACACTTACGGGTAAACAGTAGGGACTTGAACCGTAAACTTTGACCATTTTCGGTGTTACTTTGAAAATTTAACATATTCTTTTTTGGGTTTTCTGGTAAATAAACAGATAATTTGAGCCGAGTATTCTAACTAATTCCTTTTATCCTTATAGCTAATGCTTGAAACTTTCGTCATTAAATAACATAAAAAACCAAAATTTTGAGTTGTCAAAGTTACCCCGATAGGTAGAAGTAACCCCGGTTTACGGTAACTCTCCCTTTCCCCTCACGACTTGATCAACCGAATGTCTGGATTTTCTCCTGGCACCTTATTGGTGGAAACCGGACAATTTCTACGGTTCACTGACCTATAGGCTAGTCTCCAAGAACACCTGTGTGATCTAGCAGACAACAGCTATTCATTGGCTACTCGCTGACACAGTAGTATCACCAGGAGTGCCCATCCCCCAAGACACAATGCGCAAATCCCCCCCCCCCCCCCAACTCAAAAACAAATTTTCTACGAGTTACACTTCAGTACTGGAGAGATATTTAGACTAATATTTCGTAAAAACACAGGAAACAAATACAACTGCTCTAGTTTTTACTAGCCTACTTTGTAGGTAATACCAAGATAGCACTTTTACAATCATGAAAACATTTTTCGTTTATGATGAAAAATTTTATTCTTGAAAAATGAAATCTTCCCCCAAAAATTTTTAATGCGCAGCTTGCGCAGTGATCCCCCTTGTGGGCACCCCTGGGTATCACATGGTAGGGTCTACGTTCAGTTGCTTCGTCATAATTGGCTAAGTATTTTCCAGGAGGTGTCAAATGGCACTAACTTACACTTGTTTGAATTTTAACTTGTACACAAAACTAAACGCGTATTTTTCAGGTCCCTACGTATTGGTATTTATTTCCGCTTATTAATCGGTGTAAATTTTTTTGGCTTGGTTTGTCGCCGTATTTGGACGTATCGAGTTGTGTACATGATATATACGCAAATAATTTTGTGTCAACTTTTTTATTCGTCTATCTTCCCGAGAACATTTTTTAAGCTAGAGAAATGGAAATCAAATCGTGAAATATTAATGACGTATATTGTTGACTTCTAGTTTAACTGACCGGAGGTTAATTTACTGAATCATTAGTTACTGTTTAAATTGTCCTGTCTTAAATTTCATTACACGCATCAGGTACCGAGCCAGTGGCGGATTTAGAAACGTATTTGGGGGAGGGGGAGGGAGGTCCTTACGTGACTTTATGGATTGTAAAAAATGCCAGTCATCTCAAAAGTGTGGTTGTTTACTGTTACAGAACAATAAAATTAACATACACACAAGCAGGACATATTAAATATACTTGGATGGATCAACATAGAACAAAACTCCAGTTTCCTTGAGGCGACTAGACATACTTTTGGCTACATAACATTTTTTTGGTGGGGGCCCGGTAGCCCTCCCCCTCCCCCTTTAATCCGCCACTGACACGGTGTGTGTTCGGTAGCTCTTCCTCCCAGTCCAAACAATGTTCACAGCTCTTGCGACGTAGCACGGGTTAATCTATTAGTAGGTTGGGTTAATCTTCTGCCTTACAAATATCTTGGTTGTAATATTTATATACGCGTTTGTTCTAGCAAACGCTTGTTCTGCAATACGACTGGACGAGCTGGGTGGCGTAGTGATAAAACACTGTATCCACTCGCGCTCATTCGTGAGGGCCTGATGTCGTCCTGATCATCGTTATTTTGGTTTATCATGCACGCGCACGCAAACATACTCAGACGCGGATTGAGAATGTTGAGAATGTCCAGGAGTGGAGGATTTTGTTGCCGCTCCCCTCTCAATCAAACCGTGGCATAAAACTGTCCTGTGTTTTGAAAGCGAAATTAAATACATAAGAAGTCTTTAGTTGTATTAATGTTATAATGTTTCTTAAACTTGTGACGGCACAGTGGTCATTATTCCTGTCACGAATATTGAGTCACGACAACCGCGTGTTCCTCCTATAAAAACTAAAACTGAATCTGCCGCTCGCATGGCTTCAAATCCGTATAAAGGCTTTTCGCGGTAAAGTGATTTTTTTTTTTTTTTTTTTTTAGATCAAGTTGTTAAGCATAATAATCCAAATTAATTGCCAATTATTTTGACCCCAGAGGTTAAATTATTGAATGTGGTGAAATATGTATGTTTACTTGGCTTTATTTTATTTTATTTTATTTATTTTTTATTAAGTTTGGATTAACATTGATAGAAAGTACAACGGTTGTTGAAAGGAAAAAAAAAAAAAACAAGTTTTCAGAATTGGTCATTATAACGTGAATAGCCCATACAGTTCGCGTATACCTACTGTAGTAGTTAGTATCTTTAGCAAAGATTTATCCTCTCCGAGAATACTCGTTCCAGAATAGAAAGGTTTTGGGTAGATTGTACGTCGCTGCATCAAGTCTCTGTCTTTCTCTCTCTCTGACGTAATCACCCTCGATAATTATGGTCGTGGTCGGTGGGCTTATGATCGCTTGTGGGTGGCCAACATCGGTAAATGATAGCAAGTTACATTGACCACTGACCCATGGCCAGCGTTCCGCCGGGAAGTTTGGTATCTTGAAGCATCGCATCATTGATGCAGTGTGCTGATTATCTACTCTGCTCAGTGGGAACGTAGTGTTGAATTACAACTCACTCTTCATTCGAGAAATTGTTGTTTAGTTAAGTGACAAATATAACGATGATTATTTGCGGAGTGCAGTGTATTTTTTTCTCTCTCTTTAGGATCAAGTTATTTTATTAATTGTTTCGATTTAATTTAAACTTATATTTTGTTTGGTAGAGTTACTGACAAACGGAAAGACATTTGGCACTTATTTGTATTTTTTGCCAGTTTATACATACCTCTGAATTGCACTGACTTCAGCTGTGCTAAAATGAAGCACGCTTTGCTTCTGTGGCTCAGGATTTTAAATGACTGTTACTGAAGGTAGTTTAAAGATTGTGTCTTGCAGAAAGCTTAGTTTTTTTTGTAGAGGTTTTAAGGCCATGCTTTGTAGTTTTAACAATGGTTTCGATTTTTTTTTTAAAACGCAATTTAAAATAGAAACCAAAGAGTCGCTGCATTGATGTGTCGTCAATGAATGTTTGTCTGTGTCCTTTGAACTGTGAGTTAATTTGTAAAAAAAAAAAAAAAAAGTACGCGCTTTTGTACAATATGACTGCACGTAATCTAGAATTTTTTTCAAAACAGTCGGTTGAAATTAGTTGAGGTTTTTTTTTTTTTTGCGCCAATGTTAGGCGAGCTACCGATCATTGCCTTGTCCGGGAGCTGGTTAGCATTTCTACATTTCAACCCTAACAGTTCACAACTGTTTATGAGCGCGTGGTACAAAATATCTATATTAATTTATTGTGTTGGTGATAAAACCTGACTTTCACGTACCTCATGTATGAATGTTATATTACCAAATGACAAAAAAAAAACATGTTTCAGTCTGTCAGGTTAGTATTAGAATTACTGCATTTTGTACGTAGAATTAGATTGGTGTAAACAGTTCCAGACACATTTCTGTCTCATTTGGAATATTTACGTCATTTAGAATATTTACATCGTTATATTTGAAGTTTTTAGGTGGAAGTTAAACCATACATTCAAACCACGTGTATTCCCTAACCAGAACTAACTTGAAACTGGACGTGTAGGTATGATACAGTAGTATTTTCGTCAGATTGTTTAAGTAGGCTTCGGTGTAAAAGTTGGCGGTTTTTTTTTTTGGGAAGGGGTGTGGGAGGGGTAATTAGAGGCAGCGTCGCTTTAACCTCTGGAACAGAAGGAATATTGTCACGGACAAACCTATCGGGACTTGCTTATTAACTTCCTTGACAACAGCTGAACACAAAACTTTTAAAATAATTGAGCTTAGCTTCTAATAGCTACCGATATCCATGCAGCACGCGTCAATGGCGTAGTTAGAATTGTGTGTATTTACAGCAAAAATATTTCGACTCTTAACTGTGGTCAGTATTTGATTGTTCTTCGTATACGTTTTAAGTACATGTCTGCTATTTTTAATAGTGCATTTTAAAATGTTTTCGCTTATTGGTTAATATCGCATTACGAAATCCTCCTATCTGGCCAAAATCACAAATGAATAGATTTTCTATTCTCTTGGAATGAAGTAATATTGGTCAACGTTAAACGGCAAGGTTTCCAGCCATTGTAAGAGGTTATTTGGGTTTAGTTTGGAGCAGCGTCGGAGTTAATGGTGTGGATACGGCATATCCCATCGATAACCTCCAAGTTCTGTAGGCAGACACTTTCTGAAGCATCACTTTAAAAAAAGAGACTTTTTCAAACATGCAGTGGACGTTTGGCAGTTTTTAGGCGTGCATGTATTTATAAACCGTTCCAGCTGGAATGCTACTTTGAAGTCCCGCAAGTTCCTACCTTGCAAATACAGTATATCAGCCAAGAAAAACAGTACATTAGTCAATCAGTGTAATATTTTCGCTGCTGTTTGTCTGGACTGCTAAGAGATGGGCAGATGTTGAGCAGAAGACTGCACAACATGCCTAGCGATGGAATACTGGGAAATATGTTATAATTAGAGATTATGATGTATCGCGGGGAATCTTGACTGTCTGCTGGGTTTCAACGCATGTTCAGCTTATCTAAAGCTCGCTGGCTTTTCTCTGTACGTGGATCTGTTACCCTATTTGACTGAACCAGTAATAATCCCGCTATGGTAATATTTGATGTATGTTATTGGTCTGCAGAGAGCTACGGAGGGTCATACGTGTATCACCCAGTCATACATGTTGCGAGAAGCATGTTGTGACGAACAGTTTTCGCGATAAGCAATAATCTGTACTTATAATTTCTGCAAGGCCAATTTTATAAAACTACTTAATTAAGAATGTCATGCTATACCTTACATTATAGATAGAGCCACGATTTTATGGCGAAGATATTTTTGCAACATTTGGTTTCAAATCGTTATGTCCACATCTACAGCTCTGCTACATCGTCTGTGATTGGATGATTTTATTCTCACTTGTATTGGCAAAATACAGACGTACGGAGTCTCAATAATTTTATTCTAGGCCTAACTGGTGCAGTCAAATGATAGACCATGTCTGAACAATGACACGCTGCCAATAACCATGGAGCACGACTGCCGATGTGCACGTAAGACACTGGAACAAAGTGGAGCAAAAATGTTTTTCGCGACAAAATCGTGGACCTAATTATGGAGATTTTTCATCCACTCCTCCTCCCTCCTCGTTTTTTAAAACTACATCCTTTGCTACCCCTCTGTAACTGAACGGTTAGTTTTAGGCTTGACATTGCTTGTGCAAGATATTGAGGAAAGCTATCACTCCTTTTTCTTAGTTTTTACGCCGCAAAACATTGAGAGTCATCGCTGAAAGTAAACGCATGTACGTTGAGGGCGCTACCTACTCGAGTCCTTGAGAACGCAAGGATTTGGAATTGGATGTTACGTTCAATAAGTGCAACTCAGTGCCTGTCGAACCAACATGTATGCGACCAGTGACATTTCTGTTCGTCTCGTTGAGACTCGCTTTGCTATGGAATATTTTAGGCTGTTTAAGTAATACCCTGCACTCTAAAAACAGTTTCTTTACAATAAAATTTAGTTTGAACATGATCCACTGTAAAGTAACTGTTGGAAAAGTATTTATCTCGCGGTAAAGAAACCAAGCCTTACAGCAAAGCAAGTGTAGAAAGCTTATGTTTTGTGTAACATTTTTTCCGTAAAAAGTTTTCTTAGGAAATAATAAACCTAAGTTTCCTTGTAACAAAGTCCATTTTTTTTAAAATAAAGTTTGTGTTACTAATACCTAGAGGCGGGAAAAATTCGCGGCTTCACTGCGCTGTAGGCTAGCCTCCAAGAAAATCTGTGTATTCAAGCAGACATTATCTGCTCACTGGCTGCTCGATTACGTAGTGATGTGGGCCTACATTTAGTTGCTTCTGTACTATTGGCAAAGCGACTTACAGCAAGAGTCAAATAAGTCTCGGGCCAATTGCGAAAGTGGCACGAACTTACAGTTGTTGCAATTATAGCTTGT
This sequence comes from Medauroidea extradentata, assembly GCA_003012365.1. NCBI lineage: Eukaryota > Metazoa > Arthropoda > Insecta > Phasmatodea > Phasmatidae > Medauroidea > Medauroidea extradentata. Next base: position 16,542 of record PNEQ01012386.1, read on the forward strand.
GGCCAAAAGAAAACGCGAATTATTCAAGTCTGTACTAATACCTCAACTATCTTCACCATTAAGATTTCAAATAAACTATCTTAACGACACAGTTTTTGTTCCCATTACTGTAACTTAAAAAAAAAAAAAATAATTCTTCAAGGAAAAGTTACTTTGCAGTTGGTTCATATTCAAACAAACATTTTGTCGTGTTAAAGAAAGTATTTGAGTGTAAAAAGTATGATTACATATGCATTTTCACACCGCAAAACCTCTCGAAAACACGTACTCATAAATGTTTCCACATTTTCATACCTATAGTAATGCAGAAAACGGTTTCCATCCGAAAGAGCTACCGTATCTTAAATAATTACTGAGCCCCATCACTAGAGAAGATGATTTACCGCGGGGAAACTTGACTGTTTACTAAGTTTCAATGTACGTTCAGCATATGAAACGATTACAGGCTTTCGCTTGTACGTGAAGCTGTTACCCTATTTGACTGAGCCAATAAGAATACCGCTGTAGTAGTATTTTATGTCTGTTATTGGTCTGCAGACAGGTACGTTGTGTCAGGTGTATATCACCCAGTCATGCACATTGCAAGCAACTACAGCGTTTTCAAGGGTATGCTGGCACGAATAATTTTCGCGGTATACCATCGACCATCGTCTCCACCCATCACATATAATTTTGGCGTGTAAGTCCCTATGCGTGTTCTAGCCAGAACTCTGAGGACGGCAGCGCGCTAGTTGTCTGTCTTGCGCGTAGGTGTGAGAGTGCATGCGATGCACGCGCTTGAATCGCCTTCCAGTTGGCCGTCTGGGAGAGTTTACTTGTCGCGTACGAGGCCTGGAAGTGTGGAAGCTGTAAGGATGTCTCAGTACGCGCATCATGCCTCACCTTAGTCTCTAGGTGCAAGCCAGTGAACTGCCGTGCAGTTGTCTCTCCGAGAACTCGCCTCTATGATACTTTCAGTGCTAACTCTACCATTTTTTACGTATTATTAAAGAGAGAGGTGTAGTGTACACGCCTATACCTTGTAAAATATTATGTGGTAAGATTTACCTACATAGAGATTACCGAAAAAAAAAAACACTGTCGGCCGCTAGAAAATATTCTTTAATGAGTAGTAGTGAACTCGAAATAGGTATACACACGTGTAACGTTTTTAAAATGCTATTCCTAAGCAGACATCACTCATGCACGCTGAGCAGATTTTGAGTAGTCTGATAACGGCCAGAGCTCTGCTAAGGTTAATTCTATTACATGTTAGAAATAAAATGTTTTTTCTTATGGGAGAGTTTGGCCCAGGGAAAATTTCAGCCGCTAGTTTCGCAGCTATCGCCAAGGGACCAGATAAAATACGAAATCGTTGTGAAATTTAATGTAAATAGGCTTAGAATTGATAGAAGTCATTTAATTTAATTTTAAAGTGAAAAGAAAGCAATTCCGCGTTTTAAATTATCAACTTAATGTAACTTACAATTCAGGAAATCTCTGTGATTGGTCAATTTACAACTCTTACCAATACCAGCTCTCTAGCGCCAGAAATTGTCCGTGTGAAAAACTTTTAATATTGATCTTTCCAATCTGCAGTAGAATTAACCTTAGCTCAGCACATCACTCGGTAGCCTGGGTAGATGGTATGCCACCTTAAGGGTGTTTAAGTGCGATAAAATCATAATTTTATATTTTTATTAAATACTGTTAGTTTTGTAAACAATACTTTTGAGTACATTTTACTCTTCGAAACAATTTTTAGCTCCCTCAGTTTTTTTATAACGGCGCGGCAAAGTCAAAATTGGCTTGTTACACTACCATGCACATAGTGAACATCAACTTACCTACTTAAACAAAATAATTCACTGTGAAGTTACATCCCATGAACTACGCAATAAAACATTTAAAAACCCACAACGTAATATTTTGAATTTTAAACAAATCGCAGAAGCTCAGAAAAAAAGTTCCAGAATCAGAAATTTTTAAAAAATAAAAAACCGTTCCCGGGAGTTTTCAAATATTTTATTACGTAGCACATAGTATGTTATTTCACGTACGCGAGTCAATTGGTTTTCTCTATTTGCATGGCAGCAGAATGTGCAAATTTTGACTTTGACGTACCGCTATGAGAAAACTACGCCAGGTAAAATTGTTTCGTAAGAGGAAACTGCACTCACAAGTATCGTCTCCAAAACTATTTCATATAAATATAAAATTACGACTTTATCACACTTGAACACCCTTAATGTTCAGGCCTCCGACACGGCATTCAGTTCTTATAAGCTTACTGTGGCTTGGCTGCTGGAGCGCTGGCTGTCACTGGCAAGCCTCCTGGAAGCTGACGACGGCAGCTGTTGTGTGGTGTCTAATTATAATGTCATGTCGCGTCTCGAGCTCTGCGTCGTGTCTGAAAGGTTAGTGTGTGTACTTCCACTGTCACCTCCTATTAGTTGCTTTCTCTTGTGGTACTCCTGCCAGCTTGGCAGTGTGGCCGAACATTTGTTTATAGTGCGTGTACAGATCTTCATTAATAACTACCTACTGTACGTTAAATACAGTTGGATACAGCTGTTTTCTGTGGAATCTTGTCACCCGTAGCGTGATCAGTGATCAGGGACTACGGTCAGTTGTATGCATTCTTCCTTCAACTTTCTAGGCGTCCGTTCTCACGGTACCGCGGCTTTAATTTATAGTACAACTACGATGGTGGATTTACAGTAGCGCGATGGACGCGACGCTAAATGCGCGACGCGAATTACAAAATTTGTCAGCCAATCAGCGTCGAGGCTTCTGTGACGTCAGCGCAACAAAAATGGCGAACGCGACAAAGCTGAGAAACTAAATGTTGGTGCAACTGGTTAGTTGGTAGTAAATTGCATATGTTTTACGACAGATTTTTTTTGTTATTGTGAAAAAATCATAACGTTTTTAAACAAACGTGTAATTATGACTTTATTTTCACACCGGGGAATGCCAGTGGGTATTTAAAATATATTACAAATATAATAAATTGAAACAAATGTAATTATTCTAAAAAGCATATGGCTGTCGTAAAATAGGTTAGTATAGTGTGTAGTGGCAAGGAACTACTTTTTTGTATCGTGCGCCAGAAGAAATGTTTGCAATAACGAGAATTTTTAGTGTTTTATCGCGCCCTTCGCACTATTGTGATTCCGGCGTAACATAGTAACTCGTACTGCTGGTTAGGACAACTCTGGACACTGGCGTATAAAGCCGAGTATCTAGGTGACTAGTTCCGAATACAAGAAAGTATTCGTCCGTCCCCAAACGACAAGTTTATATGTAGATGTATAGGTGGGTGGGTGACTCAGTAAGTGGAAGAGATTTTTGTCAACGTTTAAGGGGCCTTGCTACCTGCGCTTCAAATGCCTTTCGGTGAGTTACGACTATTCTTTTTCTGACGAAACTATTAAATGCGCGTTATATTTGTATATATACGATAAGAACACACACTTCAAACTATGTCGCAATAGTTTTGAAAATTCTGCATATTTGTTAGAAATATCGTTTTCGGGTCCTTCAGAATGGCCAATAATGGATTTTCCAGACTGTCGTGTGTGGAAAAATAACCACCGGATTCTAAAAACACAATAATAGAAACGAATGTTAGAATTTGAACTATGCTGCCCACAATTAAAATAATGTGGTCATCGCTTAAAGTCCCATAGGAAAAAGGATGATAGTAAAGTGCTGCACGCCAGCTGAGTGGCTTGCGCTGCGCGGAGAGGCGATAATTAGAGGTACGTCAATTTCTCGGATTCATCTGGCAACAGCCTAGACTTGTCAGTCCTATACACCCACTGGCCACAATTAATTATATATTGGCTTATGACCGTACAAGCAGGTAGCAAACGATAGCACTTCGCATTATTTCCTTATTTACTACTGGCCTGCAGTAGTCAAACGCGTTTCGTAACAGCCGCCAGCAAGTCACAGGCATGGCAACGAAGTATATATAATTGGCGTTCAACCTGACATGGAATGTATCTGCGAAATTTACGTACCTCTAGCGATAATGCGTTAGTATGCGTCTGTCAATGACACTCTTACCGCTCCTGACTAGTACACACAAACGCAACCGTATCTAGGGAGGCCCCCTAACATAGCTCTTTAGTTTTGCAGTAGTTTCGAAAATATATTTTTTTACGCAGATTAATACAGATATCAAAAATTCATTCTTACAGTTTTAACACTTATATATCATCGTTCGTATCTGAATTTTTCTATTACAATACAACAAACGGATTTTTAGATTTTTGCCCCTGAAATAACACATATTTTGTTGCCAAAATAAGCCGAAATGAAGCAAAATAATAATTTTTTTGCTAGCAAACTGTACATTATTTTAAAAAATACTCTGGCAGAATTGTGTATCGTGTGTCTGTACACAGTCTCAAAATTTTCCAAAGCATTCGGCTAAAAAAAATATTTGAGTTATTTGAAATTGTTTGAAATAAATTGAAGTTCATGGCCTTAAGCGGCGGCGAGAGATGACGTGAGGTGAGTATGGAGCGGCGCCGGATTGAAGGGGTGGGAGAAACAGGAGATCCTCGAGAAATCCCGCTGACCAACGGCATGATTCCCATATACGAAATTTCAGGTCGACCCCACTGGCAATGGTGTGAGGAGAGTGATCTAGCCACTGCGCCAACCGGAGCCATGTGTAGGTGGCAGAGAAAATGGTATAGTGTGGTTGGTAGAGTAGCATCATTGAATATATTCAGTGGTAGCGTTCAATTATGTATTGTATTATATATAGTGAATATAAATAAATATTTGTCTTATACACGAACAAAAAAATAGTTTTGAACTGAATATTATTTTAAACTAAAGATGTATTGGTATATAATATATGTTCATGTCCCAGTGTCATACCCTTACCATATTAGTATTTTGAGAGTCCTCCATTCCACATACATATACTATCCTTCGAAGAAAGGAGATTTGTATTTTAATGAAGCGGACTTAGCTTTTAAGCCTTCCCCACTTCGGCATAAAATTTAGGCGGGGAGTCGAGTTATGTCCAACCACTGCACAGCTAACCATAAAGTTGACTACAGAACTGAACCCTATTCTGGAGTGCTTCATTGCGTTTTTCCGAGCCACTCATATTTCATTGAAAATCCTTGCAACCATGTTCTTCAGTGCTTCCTAGCGCTTTTCCGAGTCTCTCACATTTCATTGAGAATCCTTGCAAATTGTAAAAATTCTTCAGGTTCACTTTACAAGAACAGTTATTAAAATTAAATAAAAAATACAGGATTGTGGAAATGTGGGGTAAGGTTGTTCGAAGATACGGACTGCAGTATGTAGTGAATAAATAGCCAAAACTGAGCAGAAAATACTATTTAATACAAAGTCGCCAGACCCTTAGTTTACGGGATAGGTTCAAAATACTAATGAGCAGGAATTTAGGGTAGGCTGTTCGCACGCACTACCAGGCCATTTTTCTTGTAAACAAAGAACCTGACGTACCGACGAGTATTTTACTAATTTTGGTCACAGATTCATACTGTGCTGTCCGTGTCCACGACTTTATCGTATCTTTAATGAAACTTGTCTCGTGCCCTACGACTTTTTGCCAAAGAATATTTTCTACGTAGCTTTTATATCAGATTCATTTGGCACAGTCCGTATAATGCTCATTACTTGACAACCTGTGTAAGTCATGACCTACATGTTATATTATACTGCCACCGCGACAGCATTATTGCGACTAAAACTGTTCCGCAGCAATTTGCGGCCTGGGATTGTCAGTGGGCATGCCAATCAGAAAACATTAGTTATGCCTAGAGACATGAACTTTTCGCGAAAAGAATTTTGCCCCACTTTGTTCCAGTGCCTTATGTGCACGTCTGCAGTTCTGCTTCATATATATTGGCAGCGTGCCTTTGAACTGTGACGTTTCTCATTTGACTCTACCAATCACAATAAGGTTACTGTAACACCACACGTCTGTGATTTACGTGTAAAACCCCACGACACACGAATGTCAAAACATCCAATCTCTGACCGTGAAGCAAGTCTGCAGACGTGCACACAAGTCACTGACACAAAGTGAGGCAAATTTCTTTTCGCGAGAAGTTCATGTCTCTAGTTATGCCAGACTTTGCGCTATCATTGACCCAACCATACTTTCTTGCTGAGTTATCCTCGCCTTCCCGCACGCCTAGACGTTGGTGCGCTAGAATTATGATATATATATATATATATATATATATATATATATATATATATATATATATATATAATGGTATAGGATATACGATTAAAGGTAAAAGGCGTTTTCGAAAGCTCACCAGCTGGAGTAGGGTAGGTTATCAGTCACGTGACCAGGTTTTGGTCGATCATCAGGATCTTGATGAGCGCTTGTAATGCTGGTCAGGGTTTTAAAGGTGGTGGGTATAAAATAAAGCATACGTACTTTATACAGGTTCAATATTCTGCTAAATGCGACGTCCGCAGTACATTCTTTGCGCGTAACTTTACTTGCATTTAAATATAATGTTCGTTTCGTACTCGTATCTTTGGTATTTTGAACACACAGTGCATGTAGTTTCACTTCGTTGTGGTTTTGGTTATATATATATATATAATATAAAGTCTCAAATGGAGACTTTCGTCTGCTAACCGCCGCTCATCCTGCTCGAGAGGCTGTTATGTAAACATTCGACCACCGGGTAAACTTCACTCGGGCTTCGTTTCGAACATCTGAAACGAATTTACATACCCTTACCTCTTGAGATTTCGAAAACGCCCAAAGTTATTTCAAACTCGCCTTGTCCGGAATGACAATGAGATGTATAATTTATTGTAGCATCAAGCCTTAGCTTTTGGGTGCGGGGAACGTGTTTTACTCTGCAATGTTTGTACTAACAGATGGCGGGAAGAGCTGAAAGTGTGAGGAGGGCTTCAGAAGCGCTTGCTTTGCCTTTAATAACTTGTAGCTATACGAACTTTTCGTGAAAAGAATTTCACCCCAGTACCTTGCGTACGTATTGGCTGCTTTGCTTCGCGATTATTGGCAGCTTGTCTTTGTTAAAAGACGTCTCTAATCTGACTGTGCCAACCACAATGAGGTTATTGCAACGCCGCACATATGTGATTTGTGGGTAGAAACTCTAGACATGTGATAGTTTAATAAAATATTTACGTAAAAAGTTCGTGTCCCTACATATAGTTGGTATGGAGTGGTTGTGTGTGCGTGTGTGTGACGAGGCCGCGTTGCGTGTTGCAGCACACACTGACGGGCCACAGCAACAAGGTGATGGCGGCCAAGTTCCTGGGCGAGCCGACCAAGGTGGTCACTGGCAGCCACGACCGCACACTCAAGATCTGGGATCTTCGTAGTCGAGCTTGTGAGTATCACCATGCCTCGCCACACTCGTTACTACTACAGTACCGGTCTAAAGTTTAACACCACCTTGTAAAATCATCAAACTGTTCATAGGACCTAAAGTTTTACCGCAATATTGATTATAATTGCTTTTTTTAATATTCTTGCACGTATAATAAAAGAATCCCCAAAGCCACATTGACAGGCTATGCTTAGTATAGGAGTTACGAAGTTTTGAAGATTCACTTGCAACCACAAAATTACCACATTTTGCTATATACAACATTTTTTGTGTCGTATACTGTTGAAGTTACGTCGACTATACGTTTAGAAAAGTATGCTTGTAATTTTGGTTGAGTAAATAAATCCGAAAAAATTTCCACAGAAAAGTTGGGCACATTTATCGGAACGAAAAATTAAAAAAGTACACTTCTGTACACAATATTCAAGAATTTAAAACTTTACTGCCGAATGAGCTAACGGAGCCTGATTTCTTCCTGCGTGTTGTTCATCTTTTTCTCAACACGTGGTATTGCAAGTCCCATTTCGTGTGCGTGCGATGTTTGGAGCAATTTTCAACTGTTTGCAGCCCTGTCGCCCTACAGAAATTACTTGATCTGTCTTTGTAAACAATGTGACCAACTTTTCTGTGAACATTTTTTTTTTTTTTTTTTTTTTTTTTTTTTTTTTTTTTTTTTTCGGATTTCTTTTATTCTACCAAAAATTACTAGCACACTTTTCTAAACTAATATATGAGTGGACGTCGATGTAACTTCAACAGTATACGACACAAAAAAATTTTGTATATTACAAAATGTGGTAATTTTGTGTTTGCAAGTGAATCTTTAAAACTTCTATGAGCAGTTTGATGATTTTACATGGTGGTATTAAACTTTAGACCGGTACTCTGCATAGGACCTGGTTCACAATTAGAAAACATTAGCACACATCGTATGACTTACGTCGTCCGCCTGCTCTGGCCGCCGAGCGATGAGCAAAGTTTCGGCCGTTACAATATTATTTAATAGCTACTTCGTTTGCGTAATTTTGGTCTGCTTAGGGATAGCATTCAAAGAACTAAACACATGTGTATACCCATCGCAGGTCTCCCATGTGTCTCGAAAAGTTTGTTTTTACGCTGCCGAAAATAAGTAGACATGATGGATAGAC